>BDUI01001504.1:66302-83008 GCA_002335545.1 Apodemus speciosus
GATATATGTTATTAAAAAAGTTTTGGATTTTATTGTATTTTGGATTTTCCTCCAAGATCAACTGATTGTTGAACATAAACTAGAAAACTTAGGTTGCTTTCCTTGGTTTCAGTGAGGTTTGGATGAGGCAACATCAGGATTTTAATTTAGTAAGTTAAATATTTCTATTAGTTTATTAAATCCTTATACATAAGGTTCTGCCATTAAAACGTCACTAATGAGATCAAAGATGGGGTCGGAAAAATGACTAAATGTTAAGAGAGCTTCCTGTAGAATCTTGAGGACCACAATGAGATTCCAGCACCCAATTATCAAGGCCGGTCTCCTGCATGCCAAAAGTGCGTGTAACTTAGATGCCTTCTTCTGGTCTCCTCATGAACACATATACACAATTTAAAGAGAAAAAATAAAGAGAGTTTTGATATTTCACATTATAGTTCCCTATCTCCATATTTAATATTMTGAGAGTCTCTGGGATTTTCTCTTGYTAAATCCTGTYCCTGCCTCAGAAATGCCCTCAGAATTTAAAGAGGCATGGTATCCATTGTATTCATTTGAAACTTCTGKGTTTTATTTTTTAACCATTTGTGATGTTCAAAGAACACCAAGCATATTGAAACTTTATTTGAGTGGGAGGCCATTTGAATAGTGGAGTTCTACACTTTTCTTTTTGGTTTGCTTTTTTTTTTTTTTTTTTTTTGAGACAGGCCTGATCTCATGTGTTACAGTCACTGTGTAACCCCAGGATCACCTTGAACTCTGATCCTCAAAACTCCACTTCCATAATTCTGGAACACGGATTGTCTCAGTTTACTCTCTGTTGCTGTGATGAACACGGTGACCAAACACTATGCGCTGGGGACGCGATGCTGCTGTGCTGAAAACATATTTTCTCTGTGCATACCCAAAGGGAGTTTCATTTAAAGACRTCAAATCCATACAACTAAATTAATTATAGCTTCCCAAACGTGCGTGCGTGGGCTGGAAATCTCTCCAAAGTTACTAAATGCAACAGGGAAGACTGTGTAGATGTCTGTGAAACCAACTGGGAGGTAATAGTAAATCATTGTGTAGCCCAGGTTAGCCCAGAACTCAGCTGTCCCGCTGCACTCAGCCTCCTCCTGAGTTCTGAGATTACAGTTGTGTGCTATTCCGCTTTGTTGAGTATCTTTCAATGCCTTTCACAGTAAATAGGATTGGATAGACGTGGTGCAGAGTCACTGCCTGTGGAAACCAGGTCTATTTCCTGCAGAGTCAGGCCTATGATGGTTTCATTCCAACTAAAGGCTCTCTTTAGTAAAACACCAGGGCAAAGTTCTTCCATGCTACCGCTAGAGGGCAGTATGCTTCCAAGGAGAAAATTCGTTCCTCTGAGCCTCTTGAAGCTTTTCCTTGTCAGTATTCTGGTGATCCAAAGTCTATTCCACTACAGATCTTCTACCAAACTATTTATTTCTGCCACAACTGTGCAGCAGCTAGCACTAAAAATTGTTTTAGGAAACAAATCTAAGAATAAAATCCAAAACTTCGGGATTCAAAAGTCTAGATTTGAAAGTGCTAAGATTCAGTTTCACTGCATTAATAAAACACTGTACACAGTGACAAATGTTTATACATTATTTTCACCGAGAACCAAGTGTCAGTAGTCTCATAGATTCAGAAGACAAAAAAATATGTTACGGTAGTAGACCATTAGCGTCCAAATAAAGAAAATAAATATTTTGTCATTTGTTGGTTTCTTCTAAAAATTTGCAAAACTTATAGACATTAGTGAACAACTGAAACCTTTGATTTTTCCCCYAATATTCATGTAAGAACAYAAAAGTCTCTGTGTGCTTTTAAAGTAACTCCTGTGTTCTCTGGCCAGAGAGCTGGACTCCAGAAAGATTCTTACATTGAGATGCCCAGGCTTTTAATTTATAATTAAGGACAATCTTACAACCTCCGGAGAGTTCTCCAAGTGACTACTAACCGAGAATAAGACTGGGTGGGACTTCTATAAGACTTGTGCAGAGCTGAAGACTCAGAGTCTCCAGAACATTGGTTCTCTTCTGTAATATCCCCATAGCTTTTTCTGATAGCAAATATGTTTTGTTTTGTTTAACTTCGTATGGAAGCATACCTCTCTTGTGGATTTCCTACATCTTAATAATAATTATACAGTATTGTCAGTTTGACATGATCTAGAATCACCTAGGAGACATGTCCCTAGGAGTGCCTGTAAGGAATACTCTAGGTGACTTGATGTGGGGAGACCCATTTCCACTGTGGGAGACACCATTCCATGGGATGGGATCCTGAAGCAAATATAGAAGAGAATGAAAGCTAAATACCAACACTTACTGCTCTCTGTTTCTATGGGTGCAGTGTGACCAGATACTTCAGATGCTGCCACTGTAACTTCCCTGTCATGTGACCATGACCAAGGAAGACACTTGGGGACTGATAGGCTAAGAAATCTAATGGATGCTCTCTAATGGAGATCCAGGAGATATAACAATGTTAAGRACAGAATAGAAAAAAACTATTTTATCATATCTACACCCTACTCAACACAAGGAACTTCCAAGAAGACTGACCTCTAACCTTCAAGTCCCACTAACTAATTGGAGACAAAAGTCTTTTGGTGGGTGGGAAGTTGAAGAAAGCTAGCATAAAGAATAGTTCAGCAACATGGAGCTATTTTTCATGTGGGCTATGCATACACACTCTTCTAATCATGCACTTGGCAGCCTAGTAACTCGTTTGCACATGCTAGTGACATCCTGGGTCCCCAGTGAAACTTATACTTTTCTTCAAAGATTCATGCAATGACATCTCGGGGCAGGGACTTTGCCTTGTTTCACATCTCTAAAAGTTCGCATAGTTCAAAACCAGTTCAGTGTGGAGTTGCATGCTTCTCTCTTCTTCAGGTTGTGATGGGATGTGGTTGAATAGAAACAGGATGCCCTAACTTCCCTATCACAAGGATTGCATGCTCAAGATGTAAACAAAATAAGTGCTTTCTCCCTAAAATTGGTCGTCAGTTTGCTGCCCCGAGGCACATGACCAGTGCAGTGCATGCAATTGGTGTGCTTGCATCATTTCTCAAATGTCACACTAGAGGATTAAAACCCAAGAGAGTGCACCTAAACCAACAAGCACTCCTTTTGCTAATTTATTTTTCCTACTTTGATCCCCGAGGGTCTGATTCCATGTGGATTTTTCTCTATTCTTTGTGGGAAACATTAGCTAGGCTTGTTAATTACACTGAATAAAACCTGTTCCATGTCCTCAAGCAAAGAGAATCTTATCTAGTAGGTAGATACTACCTACTAGTTCTACTCATCCATTCAGGGAATAATTATCTTCTGAATTCTTTTGGAACTCAGAAAATTCTGTGGATCAAGATATTTGGAGGTAATTGAGAAAAGATGAAAGATCTTGGGAGTCTGTGTAAGAAAGCTGTGAATTATGAGCTATGGGTGGTGCAGAGTACAGAAAGTTTTTTTTCCCATATGGTTGCCTTCTGGAAAGAATTGCACACACTGGTAAGTGGATGCACTTGAAAGGAAGGATGTGAAGGGAACACCCTGGGTGGTACGTCCACATCGTTTCTGTGGGGAAGGCAAAGGCCTAGGAAGAATATTCTTGTCTCTTTTCACATGACCAAAGATGATAAGACCTAACACCAAGTATATTCTTTCACTGTGCTTGCATTTGCTTAACCTAACTCCAAACCTGCTCAACGTGAGGTACTTCCAGGAAGACTGACCTCTAACCTTCAGGTCCTTCCTCACAAATTGGAGATGAAAGTTACCTTGTGTTTTGATTGCTTTAATAATAAAAAGGAGAAGTGCTTTGCTTGCTCTCCTTCTGAACCCAAATGTGTGGCATCCCCTGGTGTCCCTACCCAGATCTCTGTCATTTTCTTCAGTCCACTTGTCCTCACTAACCAGGGTGGGTCAACAGTAGACACTCCCGTTTATTGTCTTCCCAGCTTCGGCCTGATTCTGATCTTTGCCCAACTTCATTTTTTAGCATCCATTGGTGTTCTGCCCTTCGTATTAGCAATGGAGAATGGTGTGATTACTGAAGTTCATTCTTATCTTACTCTCATTCTCTTATTAGAGATGATGCTAATTCAAACTTCAGGGTGTTGTTCATTTGTTTGCTCTTTGTTTCATGTCAAAGCATGATTATATTTGGGAAAGCTACTCCTAGTTTCCTGAGCTGTATCTTGACAGGGTATTAAGTATTCATCAAATGTTTCACTATGCCAATTAAAAAAATTATTTTCTCCCACATCTTTTTAAGTGTTTATAAATCTTTAACACAAAGTGTTCATATCATACTATGCTTTCTATATTTTTTGAGACTTTATTCTCTTCGATGTTGAAATTTGTCTGCTTTATCTTTGGAAAAAAAGAAGAAATCGGATACATGGTCTTGTGTTCAGCATACTGTGTGCTGAAAACACATGGTGAAAAGCTATGACTTAGTATCATGGCAGTGGTCAAATGAGACAAAGAAATCTAGACATAAACATTATATAGGGGCAGGACTGCAGTCATATTGTTGTTACTGTGTTTGTGTGAGAGGAGATGCACACTGCCTGAAGTTCTTCTGAATGACAGATGTCTTAGCAACCTTTCAATTGCTGTGACAAAACACCTTGACCAAGGTTACTTATAAAGGGAAGCATTTAATTTGGCTTCTGGTTCTGGAGGGTTAGAGTCCATGACCACTGTGGTGAGGAGGATGGCAGCAGGCAGGCAGACATGGTCTTGAGCAGTAGCTGTGATACTCAAACACAAGACAGAGACAGAACTAACTGGGAATGGCTGAGCTTTTGAAAACACAAAGCCCACCCTCAGTGGCATGCCTCCTCCAACAAGGCCACACCTTCCTGTGCTTCTGAAACAGTTCTGCCAACTGAGGACCAAGTATTCAAATGAATGAGCCCCTAGGGGTCATTCTCATTCAAATCACCACAGCAGGATAGTAGCTAGAGACTAAGGACTACAGAGTGGCTACTTGCTACTGTCTGGAAGGCCATTCAGCACACTTTCCACCTGTACCTTCCTGGCTGTCTCTTCACATATGATCATTTTCTCATAAGTACTACAGTGTACATAATAAACATACGAGTTGTCAGTATATCCACAGTACATCCCATTTATGTCATATGTGCTTCTTTCAAACCTATAAGAGAAAAATAAGTACACTTGACAAGTTGTATTTTGATTATGCCCACAGAAGAGACTTTTCAAAATAATATTGGTTGTGTGGTCTATTGTCTAAGTTAAATTTCAGTTGATGACTGGGGTACTTATATGTGATGTAAAACACTATTTTCCTGATTTCCCACCTCCCGGCTATTTTCTGTCATTGACTCCAGACTTAGCCTCTCTTCCCACTGCTGATACGATTTAGAATAATGTCTGGTCATAAGTCTCTACCTTAACATTGCACTATCATCTTCAAGTGCCTTATCTAATGAACAAGCTAGAATAAACCCAATTTAGAAAACCTCAAGTCTGCACCGTCTCTCATGTGATAGTTTCTGGTAGCAATATCTCAGGGAGTCCTACTGACTAGTAGCCTACAACATGGGGTAAGTGATAATAAATGCGTATTTATAAGTTGAACACATTGTGGTTTCAATAAACATAACATTGACTCTTGGACTGATTAGTAATAGTCATCAAATAAGTTTATCAGTTAATGTGAGGAGCAGAAGAAGCCTGGAGTGTGAGAGGGTCTGAGTAGGTGTATTGTTGCCATGAGCTGGCCTTGTTAAGGACCAGGGCCTCAGCCCCTCAGACAAAGCTTTCCTATGGTCTACGTGCTGATGTTGATGATATGTGCAGAAGATAGTTACCATAACATTCTCCTCCTGGATATTTGTGGCTGAAGATTGCTCCCCTTCAGAGAGTGCTTCTACTAAACCTGCCTCCTCGTTTAGCCTCATGCAATAATCCCTGGTTCCTTGTTTATCTACATGTAACACCTCACGGCCCCATCCAACAGTATATAATAAACAGTGAATTTCTGGGGTGCCTTGGCTTTTCCATCTGACACCCAGACCTTCCATCTATTTGTAAGTGTTTGTCTTTTGTTTTTCATCCTCTCACAATCCTAGTCAGGTCCGCCCCTAAGGCTGTGCAAGAGTGTACCAAGCTAAACTTTCAAAAATGAGATTTCCAGGGAGCTGCAGAAATGGCTCTGTGGTTAAGATGGAGATTCCAGAGGACCTGAGTTCAGATCCCAGTTTACATTAGGTGGCTCACAACCACTTGTAACTCCAACTCTGGGGTATACAATGCATCTGGCCTCCATAGGTACCTAAAATCATGTGTGCATACTCATATAAAGAAATATACACAGAGACACATAATTAAAAGTAAAGTAAATGTTGAAAAAAATGATATTTTCCCTGATGTCAAAGTAAACACCACACCTCCAGAAAAAGCCCCCAAATAACACTGAAAATAACAACAAAATCACATACACATACTCACAAAACACTACGCACACCACACCATACACACATACACATACACATGTGCAAAATACCACATACACATGCACACACAAACACCACACACCACATGCATCACACACACACACCAAACAAATCACAAATACACACAAACAGACACACATGCAAAACAACCCCCCCAAACACATACCACATGAATGAATGACGATTTTACACATATTATTTAAGGATTGTTTGGTAATGTCAAACGTCTGCTGCTCATAATGCCTTATCTTCTTATGTGCAGTAATTTCTACTGCATGTTTATTTTCCTTTTAAAGATTAAGATTCCCCTAGTCTTTCCTCCTAATTCACTCCTTGATGCTGACTCTACTGCATCCCTGCTGATGGGACCTTTAACACTTCTACCTATCTCTCAATGTGGAATCATCCCCTTTCCTATCATTCATTGTCTTTCTGACCCACACTCCTACACTTATTTCTAGCTGAGAAAAAGAACAACGTGGAACAGAAGCCAGTGTTCGTAGCATAAACTGTGGTAGTGGGCATGAAGAATACAGTGCTTAGCCTCAGCATGGTAGACTTTCAACTTGGCCGACTTCCTATTTGATGCATTCTGGTCAAACAAACATGTAGTCAAAGGGCTGGGGTGCAACATGATGGTAGTGTTCTTGCCTAGACAATACAAAATCCTGGAATCAATCTAGGGAGATGACTCAGTGGTTAAAGAACACAGTGCTCTTGCACAGAAATCAGGTTTAGTCCCTAGCATCCAGCCCACAACTACCTATAACTTCTGTGCTAGGACTCAGACATCCTGTTACAGCTTCTGTGAGCACTGACTCTTCTGCACCTCATGACAAAAGTGGGGCCTGAATCAATATCCATCAGACTGAGACTAAAATTTATTTTTCTAGTACCATATTTGATTTCCCAATTTTCAAGGCTAATAAATACAAGTGGGATTTTCACATGTTGATGCAAATAAAACCTTCATTTATCCTCATTAAAAAAGCTGAACAAATATAATGCATAAATCCAGTTATAGCAGTATATTTATAAATACCTTCCTAAATATACTTATAAAATCATATATAGCCAAGTATGCAGCCTATGTATAAGTTCATATAATTCTTGATGCTGTAATGTTTATCCAGTGAGTCTTAAATTACCAGACTCAACAGTCTCCACTTCAGGGCTGTGGAGATGGTTCATTCAGCCAAGTCCTTCCCTAGCAAGCACAAAGACTTGTGTTCAATCCTCAGAACCCATGAATAAAATTTGAGCCTGGTAACACACACTCATAATCCTAGTGTTAGGGAGACACAGACAAGAGGAGAGTTCCGGACCAGTGAGGGATTCTGCTTCAAAAAAACAGAAAGTAGAGAACACCCAAAAAATAACACCAGAATTTGTTTTCTGATGTCCACCTGAAGGGCTAGATGATAGATAGATAGATAGATAGATAGATAGATAGATAGATAGATAGATAGATAGATAGATGATAGACAGTCAGACAGACAGATAAATAGATAGATGGTAGATAGATGATAGATAGATCATAATACACACATACATGTACATACCCACATCATACATATTTATTACACATATAAGTACACCATTCATACATGCACTACACACACACAAACACACATGCATGCAATACAAACTTATGCATATAGCTCAAAGTTGACTAATTTAAAGCTGTCAATCTTTCATTCACTTTTGAATTCCAGAATATAGCACAATATTAAAAACTTAAAGGTGTCTAGTGAATGGTTTTGGTTTCAATATTCTTAACTATAAGCAGTAATTTAAAAAAAAAAGTTTCCATAATTTGGTTACTGTAAGTTGTTGGAGATTTGCCAAAATAACGACAAGATACGCGTGACAATTCTCTACATAATCAAATGTAGATGTCCCTGAAGCCTGATGGGACAGTTGCCTTTAAGAAAGTGGTGTCAGCTGAAGCTGCTTTTAACGGCAATCTTCGAAACTCCTGAATAAATTGTCTCCATTCAAGTATAACCATAAAAATTCAACAAGACCAAAGACTTACCCTTCAGAGAGGAATATCTTACTCAGTGTTTCACGGTATGCATATGTTTTTCTGGGCGGCAATGCTAGCCAATAATGAGTTAGCCGCTTAGACTCCATAAATTCCTACAGAAACAGACATGCCCCTTTGAATAAGCTGTCTCTTATATCGGTACACTATACAATAGCTTTGGAGTAGTGTTACCACTTTTCAATGCCATTTAAAAGGGTTGCTTTGTCCAGCCTCGATGTGAGAACATGTGCTTGGTTTTATAGACTGTAGCTTCTTATTCCGTATTTGGTTAATAACTCTGGGAGTCCTGCTCTTTTCTGAGGGGTGGTGGAGATGGGGTGGCTCTGGGGGAAAGGGGAGATGTGGAGGAAGAGACTGGGAAGAGGGGAGGGAGGGGAAGTTGCAGTCAGGATGTAATATATGAATATATATTTATTCAAATAAAATGGGTAGGATAGATAAATAGATGGTAGATCATGACTGATTGATAATAGATAGATGATAGATATAATAGATACACAGATAGATCTATAGATAGATAGATAGATAGATAGATAGATAGATAGATAGATAGATAGATAGATAGATAGATAGATAGACAGATAGTGTTTCTTAAGATGTCAGTGTTCCAGGAGACAACTTTGTGAACAGAACACTAATAGCTCAGACACTAAGATCAACAATTAATAAAAGAGGCCTTGTGAAATTGAAAACTTCTGTAAGGCAAAGAACACCATCAATAGGACAAAATGGCAGCCTACAGAATGGGAAATGATTTTCAGGAACTCTGCTGCTGGCATAGGACTAATTTCCAAAATATATAAAGAACTCAAGAAACTATATGTCAATGAGCCAAATAATCTAATTAAAAATGGGATACAGATCTAAACAGAATTCTCAACAGATGAATCCCAAATGGCTGAGAAGGACTTGAAGAAATGTTCAGCATCCTTAGTCATCAGGGAAAAACATATCAAAGTGACTGAGATTCCATCTTATACCTGTCAGAATGGCTAAGGTAAAAAACACCAGTGGCAGCTCATGCTGGTGAGGATGTGAATCAGAATCAGACCCCTTCATTGCTGGTGGGAGTGCAAACTTGTATAGCTACTTTGGAAATTAATGTGGTAGTTTCTCAGAAAACTGAGAATAGATTTGTCAAGATCCAGCTATACCACTCTTGGACAAAGGCTGTTCCACCTTACCACAAGGATACTTGCTCAAGTATGTTCATAGCAGCTTTATTCTTAATAGCCAGAAACTAGAAACAACCTAGATATGACTCAACCAAACAATGGATAAGAAAAATGTGCTGCATTTACACAATGGAGTGTTACTTAGCTGTTAAAAAATAATTGCTGGCAAATGGATGAAACTAGAAAAACAAAATCATCTTGAGTGAAGTAACTCAGAACCAGAAAGACAAATATGGTATGTACTCACTTGTAAGTGGATATTAACTAAAAAGTAAAGGATAATTATTCTACAACCCACAGAGAGGCTATATAACAAGGAGGTCTTGAGTGGGGAATGCATGAATCTCCATAAGAAGGGGAAATAGAATAGATATTGTGTGTGGGCTGGGGGCAGATATGGACTCTTAACAAGGGGGATCAAGGCATTGGAAGATGGAGAGAAAGGGTACTAGAAGAGACAAGTGGAACTTGGGAGGGGGAGGCAATTTGGGGGCAAGGTAGAAACCTAGTGTAATGGAAACTTCCAGGAATCTATTAGGATGACTCCAGCTAAGACTTTTATGAATCAGGGATACAAAGCCTGAAATGGCCATCTCCTTTAATCAGGCATGACTTCCAGCGATTGGATTGAGACAGCAACCCAGCCACAAAATCTTTGACCTACAATAATTAATCCTGCCAGCAAGATGTGCCCAGAAATTATGGGAGTGTCCATAATTTCTTATCAAACTTGTCCGGCTTGCTACCCATACCCTGAGAGGAAGCACACCCCTGACACAGCCTGTAGGACCATAAACCAGAGGACAAATGGCTCAGAGACCGAGGATAGAACCAAACATGCACAGGAAAAAGGTGAAATTATTCCTAATGATGCTTTACTCTACTCATAGACAGGAGCCTGGTGTCTGGCACAATCACATTAGAGAGGCTCTATGCAAGCAATTGATGAAAACAGAGGCAGAGAGCCAGTCAAACATTAGGTGTAACTCAGTGAATCCTGCGGAAGAAAGGAGAAAGGGTTATAGGAGCCAGAGGGGTCAAGGACACCACAAGGAAACCCACAGAATCAATAAATCTGGACTCACAGGGGCTCACTGCGACTGGACCAATAATCAAGGAGTCTGAATGGGTTTAACCTGGACCCTTTGCATATGTTATAATTGTGTAGTTTTGTGGTTTTGTAGGATTCCTAACAGGAAGTGGGCTGTCTCTGACTCCTTTGCCTGCTCTGGAAACTTCTTTCTTCCTACTGGGTTGACTCATCCAGCCTTAATATGAGGAGAGGGGTCTAATTTTATGGCAACTTCATATGGCTCGTTTGGTTTATATCCCTGGAAGCCATGCCCTTTTTTGAAGGGTAGCAGAGGAGGGTTATAAGGATGGGCTAGGTGGAGAGGAGGGAAATTTGGGGTTGGGATGTTATAATATATAAGAGAACAAATTAATAATAAAAAGTTGTCAGTGTTTCACATCGTACTTCCCTGCTGTAGAGGCAGGAAAGGATGAGACAGAAGCTACAGTGCCCAGAGGCTGATGCAGTCACAGGGCTGTGTTACAGCAGGATATCCTGCAACTGTTCAAGCAATAAAAACCACCACCAGAACTGGTCACAACCACGGCTGATCCTGGTCATTTCAAACAGTCTTTTATTTCATTGTTATGTTCTGATCAGCCTTGCAAAAACTACATCTCTTCCTTACATCTGATACCATAACACACCCAACCTGCCTGTGTAAGAACAAAGGGAAAGGGTAGATCCTGGTCAAATCCTAGTTCATTCCAGAATCTTCTTTCAGCAAAATTCTCACAAGGAAATTCTTTATTTTAATGTATATGAGTGCTCTGTCTTCACACACACCAGAAAACGGAATCAAATCCCATTGCAGATGGTCATGAGCCACCATGTAGTTGTTGAGAATTGAACTCGGGGCCTCTGGAAGAGCAGCCAATGTTCCTAACTGCTTAGTCTTCTCTCCAGCTATACTTTTGCTTTCTAATAAAACCTTTGAACTTTTTGCATTCTGTGTCTGAATACTTAGATGGTTCCAAGAACTTTGCAATAGTGGGTTGCAGTCTCTGAGATCTCTTCAGTCTTCACCACCAACAACAAAAGAACCTACTGATTCATTGAGTAACATTAATAGAGGGTCAATGAAAACTTAACAATTTTCTGGCGTGAATATTTGGTGAGTGAATATTCACTCTGGGGCAAAGGAAGTGGTTAATGGTTGCAAACCAGACTTAACAGACAAAGAGGAAGACAGGAACTACAGAGCCCAGAGCCTGCCCAGAATTTTTGGCCAAAGTAACGTGTGTGTGAGGAGTGGGGGCTTAAAGCCAGTTGGTTTTTTTAAAGTAAATAATTATGAATGATCACTTGAGAAAGGTCAATGAGACAAAATAATCTATTTTATAGGAGAATTATTTTCTCCCAGAAAAGATGACATGTTTCTTACGGTAGAGAGGCATTAAGGTGATATTTTTTTACTCCATAATAAATGACTACAATCCAGGATCAACAGATCACACTGGTAATTCTAGCCTTTGGAAGGCTGAGGCAGAAGGATTGCTGTGAGTTGGAGGTTAGCCGAGGATACTGAGACTTGTCTCAAAACAAACAAACAAGCAAACAAACAAACCAGGAAACAATGGATTACTACGTGAAAGATCAGAACTATTGACTAATGAGTAAAATACAAAGACATTATTTAGACCAGTGGTTCTCAACCTGTGGGTTGCTACCCCACTGGGGGTTGAGTGACCTTTGAACAGGTCTTGCCTAAGACCATCAGAAATATTCAATACTTATAATTCATAAGAGTAGCAAAATTGCAGTTATGAAGTAGCAACAAAAATAATTTTATAGTTGAGGGTCACTACAACTTAAGCTAAAATCTTGTATGTTTTTATCTTGGTTGTGATTTCCCTAAGACAAAAGTACAAGGCCCAGTCCCCTGGGCTTGTAAGGAAAACAATCCTGAGTCAAGACACTGCATATCTTCCCAGTGTGTACCCCTGTAACCCATATTTCATGATGTGAAGCTGATTATTTTTGGAGGGAACAGAGACATGGAAACTTACCACCACATCCTTGTTCTTAACCTTCAGGAGGCTGGCATTCTGAGCAGAGCAGCCATCAACACCATCTTGCCATGTCCCATACTCTTTGAGTTTAGAATAACAGCTGTCCTTGTACCATTGTGAACCCTTTGGACATGGTTTACATTTGTGCTCTAGAAGGACAGAGTTTTACAGGTTGGTCTCAACACTCTTGACAATTATCCCTTGATTGTCTGGGTGGCATTGATCAGATTTACTATGTTCCTTCTCTTTAGGTCAAGAAAGAAAACAAATACTCTACATCTCTATAGATTATTCTAGAAACCTGATACAAAACTTGGACAAACAAAAAACAACGTTCAAGTACCTGGCCAGATTCAGATATATTGCCCATCACTAGGGAACTCACTTATAACTCTAAAGATTAATCACAGCAAATATGCCATCTAGTAAATACTAGGCTCCCACAACCACATCTGACTGCCATGCCTACCAGGTGTCTCTCTGGCCTTCAACTCCTGGAGAGGCATCTCAGAACCATGGGAAACATAGTTTACCCACAAAACCTACAAAAGCACTTGTAGGTAACACTCATTCCCCTCGTTCTGTACATCGCCCAGATCTCATTTCTTTGCCAGGACCTTTCACTCCTTCAGCCACAGCTGAAATTTAGGAATGAGGTCATTTATAAAGATGCTTTCTTCCCTCATCATCACCTCTTGAGATCTGTGCCCAGGACAATGGTAAATACAGATTAGAGAAACTGTGTATACTGACTGGTGCTTCATGATATAACTGTCAGAACCCTGTGGCAGCTTGTAGTTTTTACTACTTTCCTTGTTTTTCTCTAACTGGGGAAATATCAATGACTCATTTACAAAACTCATTTAATTTTACATTTAATATTGGCTCTGTAAGAAAGTGATTCTTAAAGGACTCTAAGGTTTAGTTTTTTGCTGCCCAGGAAACAGTTTTAGAACACAGGATTACCTGGATTTTTGTTAGTCAGCTCTCGACACAGCTGGGTGGCTATGTTTTGCAGCATGGCAGTAAGGTTCATGATTTTCTTGGAGTTGTTGAGATTGTGCATTAGCTGTAGGGAAACATTTTCCTGAAGCTCTTCCTTGCCACTTTGTAATTGATTTGATTTCATCATTTCTGTCTCCAAAGTTGTATAAACTCCAGGGTTTTTTTCCAAAGACAAAAAAAGATGAGGAGAAAAGAGTAAATGATTTTAAGACTTACAAATTCTCAGTTATCCTATCACCTTTAGAAATTTGATGATTTTTTTTAGTATTAACATATTAAAATGGTATGAAAAAGCATCTTTAAAGGAGTGTTTGGCAAGACCAAGCATATGTCTATTGACAACATTATAAGGCCACCTTTGGGGCAGATTATTATAAGAAATTAATTCAAAGAATCAACATGGGTTCAACAACTCCTGGCATTCTACATCTCCCAACCAGCTTCAAAACATCAATATAAATGCATACATATATAATATGTATGTATATGCAACACATAACACACTTACCATGTTATATTTATATATTTACTCACACACTCATGTAACAATAACATAATTTGAGAGGGAGAAGGTGGGGCAATGAGAGGGATTATTAGGAAGGGGGGACGATGTAACTATACTTCAATTAAATGTAAAATTTCTTTTTAAAGAATGGGGTAATACATACAGATGACTCCTAAGACTCCCACTCCAATGATCAGCAGAAGGCATAGAAGAGTCAGAATTAAGACTGCTTTTTGCCATGAATGGGAAGCAGCAGAGGATACTGTGGAAAGAAAAGAGCAGAGTGTTCTAGAAGCGGCTCACATCTTGACTTCATCCATCCATCCATCCATCCATCCATCCATCCATCCATCCATCCATCCATTTACATATCCTCCTTTCATTTCTTTCATCTATCTATTTTGCTAGAAATTCACAGACTTTTTTCAAGAGTAATCAGATAGWAAACCATAACTAAGACACCAGGATTAACTTCAGATCTTTGGCTATGCTATGCCTTACTCCATAGAATTTTTTTGTTCACAAAATGTCTCAAAAATGTTACCAATAAGGCAAAAGCTTTAAAAAAAATAAGAAAGACTCACTAAGTTCTTTTGAATGAGAAATGAGTCTCATAAGCAAAGACATTAACCCTTAGATTGACAAAAGACATAGAAAAAGTAAAGATAACCTCATAAAATAAAGGGAAGAAAAATGGTAGTACAGGTAGAGTGTGCCCTTGGATATGTTTGTGGAAAGGGTGTTCCTAGAGACTGAAGGAAGCTTTCTGAGGAATCTTTTGGAATGTGGAGGTGATGCTTAGCAGAAGAAGCAATTCTACTTGTTTGTGTGGTCCCCTCTAAAACTAAGAATGGGATTGCAGTGCAGTAAAGCAGGCTGTCACTGTCTGTGTCCTGCTGTCCCCATCAGCTTTCCCTAGCCTGGACCCAATTTTCTAAATACAACTTTTCTAATATTTTCTATGATTTTTTAAAAGAAAAACATTCTCATAGACTGCTTTTATTATTTTATAGACAATGAATCACAAACTAGATCATTACCCTAAAAAGTTAAAAAAAATACATTATGATTTATTGTTAAAGCATTACATGATTTAAATTATCCCCATGTATTGATATATAAAAAGACTGTTTCAAGAAAGTAATTCAAGACTAACCTAATATTCTTACTCTGCTCTTGAAATGTGTTTTATGTCAACAGATGATAGTAAAACAATGTTGTGAAGTCTCACAACGTGACATATACAATATAAAACTTGATTTCTTAATATTTTGGAAAATTATTGTTAGTTAATAAAATTATTGTTAGTACTATAAATGTTCCAGTCCTTATCCGAAGTTTGAAATACAAACTCATAGTCTTTTGTTATAAATATTTTCTCATATACCATTGTGGCTGCTAATAAAAGAGAGTAGTGAGGTGTGCATGTTTTTGTTATCATCTAGATGCATTTTAAAGTGATAGGAAACAAAGTGCAAAATGATTGATAGAAGATACATATATATATATATATGTAAGATAGATTGATGATAGGTAGGTAGGGAGGGAAAGAGAGAGAGGAGAGAGAGAGAGAGAGAGAGAGAGAGAGAGAGAGAGAGAGAGAGAGAGACAGAGGAATTTGAAACTGAAAGGCATGTGATAACTTAGAAACGCATATTGAGTGACACTAGAGCAAGAGACCTGGGAAGAGCCCTCCAGTGCTCCATCAAAGAACACGATCAAGTCAGGACAAGCAGAAGAACAAAACCATTTTAGCCATAGGAATAGTGAAAACCAGGAGGATGTATCCCAGAGAATGCACAGTGTGAAGGAATTTCCCATAGGTTTTGGTGTGTTTGTGGGTGTTGTGTGAGTATGTCATGTTGCATTGAGAGTAGAGCCTCACATATACTGAGTGCTCTAGAACTCAGCTATATCCCCAACTCTCTTCTTACTTCTCATTTTGAGACAGGATCATGTTTAACTGACTGTGCAGGTTGACTCTGAAGGACTGCTCAGCAGTATAAAAACAGTAGAGAGGCACAGTGGTGAGACAGACATGAGGCAGAGGTAGCTCAGGGGCTAGCTGCACTTACTGTGCAAGCCTTCCAACCTAAGCTACATCCACATGGTTCAAGGAGAGGACTGTCTCCTCAAGATGTCCTCGGGTTTCCACACAAGCACTATGGCACATGCACACATAAACACAGGTACACATATGTACACACACACACACACACACACACTCATATGTGTTCACATATATGGAGAGAGAGAGAGAGAGAGAGAGAGAGAGAGAGAGAGAGAGAGAGAGAGAGGGAGAGAGATTAAATTTAACCTAAATTTAAGACAAAGAATAGAGATCTGAATGCTATGATGAAACAGGGAACCCCCCCCCCC
>BDUI01001504.1:83083-97990 GCA_002335545.1 Apodemus speciosus
TTGTCTTTCTCCTACATTTCAAGCAGTTTACTTTAAAAAAAAAAGTCTAGCAAAAAGAATATATAAGCCCATGACTTTCCTGAATAAGGTATAGTCCTAATTCCATTCATTCATATGAACACACACACACACACACACACACACACACACACACACACACACACACAAACAACCCTTCACAATAAAACACTGTCATTTGAAAATACAATCCCTTCCCACATACCTGAATTTAATATAAAAAATAATGTAAAATACAATGTTTTATTGCAATGGCTTAAAGAAATGCCTTATGTCTTAAAGAAAAAAATCTTTTTAATCACTTTGGTATTTTGGGTTTAAATGAAAGGCCAAATCAAAAATTCATACTGCATGTTAATATTTAAAAAAATAAAATTAAAAAATTCACACTGCGTGGAGCTGTGGCCACTGCCTCAGCCTTATATCACATCCATGGCTCAAAATCTTACCTTTTTCCTCACATTTGTCAGACTTCTGGGTTTCTTCTTTCTTATCAGAGTCCTGGATTTTGAGACTTGCATAAACAATTTCTTCAGACATTGATGAATATTCAAAGAAATCTCCAGAAATTGTCCTTCCAAAGAGGTGAGAAGGTTGATGGTTAAATAAGTCTACCTAAACTTTCAATCCTGTGTAAACTGCAGCTAACCACACAAACTAGAATATCTTTTTGGAAAAACACTATGCCAGTCTCTCAAATACGTGCCCGTGAGCCACAATCAATGTGTAGCCTCAGAAAAGAACAAATAATGTCGAAAGAGGAACACTTTTCTTCCTCATACTTCTTCCTTTTTCTCTATGTAAAGTAAGTGTTGAAACTGTGCTTGGATAATATTAGTGTCACACGAGTTCTGCAACTCGCTCCTACCACACAGTGCAGATACAGCATAGGATTAAACTCTCAAGCAGGGAAATAATCGGAATGATTCAGTTCTCCAATGCTCCTCGGTGCACCACAGTGGACTGCCGCAGGTACCCTGAGCACAGAAATGGTCAAGGTCCTCGGAGAAAGATTGACTTAGGACGGAACATTCACAGGGAAGACACACAAAGAGAGGGAAGATGGCCATGCTTTCTCTCTGCTGCAAAGGTTCTGGTTGGATTAGCAGGGGCTTTGCTCCCAGCAGAAGCAAGTGGATCCCCGCGCTAGGCAAGCAGAAACAAGGGGATGTCTCTAAGTTCCAGGCGAGCATTCCTGTACATCGTGAGTTCCAGGACAGCTAACACTACAGAGAAAGTCACCATCTCAATTCATGCTCCCAATACACAAGTAAGTAAATGAATAAAACATGAGAGACATTTTCACTACCACGTGTGTAACTTGTAAATAAATAGGCGGGTCAAACAAGTAAGACCTGATCTAGGTGGTGCTGGTCCTAGCTTCCTTCCCTTTTTCTTTGGCTTATTGAAGCACCGCCTGTGGTTTGAGGCTTTGTTCAAAAGGACAAGGCTGGTTTGGGGTATCCTGGCCTGCAGAGCTGTAAATGGAGCTCTCAGACACAGGTTGCCCACAGCGTGGTTCAGTACACCAGGTTCATACATAGTTTTTTGTTGTTCAGGGAAACTAGCTATACCCATGGTTTGCGGAGCACGACTTAAAGCCTGGGCCTCTCTTCAGTGTGCAGTGCTGCTTTTTAAATACCTTCTCCTAATACCTCTTTGAAATTCTGACTGACACTTTGACACATATGAATAATGCTAAGTAGGTTGGCATTGTTTAGAAAAACCTATAGAAGAGAATGTCTTTAATTCAGTAAAGATTAACTGCTTTAACATGGTAAGATAACGTTCAGACAAGCATCACTAGATAGACTCAGTGAGTTGGGTGTTCTTATTTCTGGGTTTATGTATGGGTAACAATAATAATAACAGAAAAAGAGGCCATGAATTTGAGAGGAAGTAATGGGCAGAATGGAAGAGGTTGGAGGGAGAGGAAGGATAGGGAGAGGATGATGTCATTATATTTTAATTTTAAAAAGACAGCAAGTAGAAGAGGTTCTTCCTACAACCCCTATTAAAAAGTAAACAAGAGCCCCAAGTACAAATTAACTAGATATTGACAAAACCAAATTGAAGATTAGAAAATAGAGAGTTATAAACTGCACCCAATCCTCTGGGCTCTATTTTATGACCCCCAACTGTGCCTGATTTCTTGGTGGTCTATTGGCACTAGAGACCCTGCCCTAATCCCTGTGCCTGACAACATCTCTTAAAACACAACCAGTGGCTGTAAATTGCACCTCATCCCCTGACCTCCATTTTCCAGTTCACAACTCTGCCTGTTTTCCCAGAGTCCATGTGAGCCCCAGGGACTCCAGGCCAGTGCCACAGGAATCCCAGAGGCAACATTAGCACCCAAACCCCAGAGGCCACACAGGGGCTTGTAGGCAAATGGATGAAACCTAAAAAGATCATTAGTCTGAGTGACTTAACACAGTTCCAGAAAGACAAACAAGTTATGTTCTCACTTGTWAATGGATATTAGTCATAAAGTACAAGATAACCATGCTACAATCCCCAAAAGCTAAGTAACAAGAAGTCCAAGGGAAGACACTTGAATCTTACTGAGAAGGGAAAATAAATTAGACATGGGGATGGAAGAAAGGAGGGGACTTGATCAGGATGGGAGTGGGAATGGGAACAGAAGGGATCAGGTTGGGGGAGGACAGAGGGAGAGAGTACTGGAGTAGACAACTGTAGTGGTGGCAAGCATCCTTGGGACAAGCTAGAAACCTAGGGTAATGGAAACTCCCAAGAATCTATGAGAGTAAAAAGAGCCTGCACTAGCCATCATCTCCTGTAACCAGAAAAGTCCCAGTGGAGGGATTGGGACACCAACTCAGCTACAAAACCGTTGACCTAAAATTTTCCCTGCCTATAAGATGTGTAGGAGTAAAGATGGAGCAGAAATTGAGCCAATCAATGGCTGAGCTTGAGACCCATGCCATAAGAGA
Source organism: Apodemus speciosus (assembly GCA_002335545.1). Lineage (NCBI taxonomy): Eukaryota > Metazoa > Chordata > Mammalia > Rodentia > Muridae > Apodemus > Apodemus speciosus. The sequence continues at coordinate 86,056 of BDUI01001504.1, forward strand.
AGGCACACCTCTGACACTGTTAATGATACTCTTCTATACTTGCAGACAGGACCTAGCTAAACTGTCATCTGAGAGGCTTTACCCAGCAACTGTTGGAAACTGATGCAGACACCCACAGCCACACATTAGGCAGAGCTTGAAGAATCTCTGCCTAATTAGCACCCAAAACCCCAAAGGCCACACAGAGGGGTGTAGGCAAATGGATTAAACCTAAAAAGATCACTCATTCTGAGTGACTTAACACAGATCCAGAAAGACAAACAAGAGGTGGAGGAAGGACTGAAGGAGCCCGAGGGGTCAAGGACACCACAAGAAAACTTACAGAATCACCTAACCTGGGTTTACTGGGGCTCACAGAGACTGAATTTCCAACCAGAGAGCATGAAGGGGACAAACCCAGGCCCTCGGTAACAATTGTGCAACTTGATCTCTAGGTGGGACTCTAACAGTGGAAGCAAGGGCTGTCTCTGACTCAGTTGCCTGCCTTGTCTTGCCCTAATAGGAGAAGATGCTCCTAGTCTTACTGCACCTTGATATGTCAAGGCTGTTTGGTATCCATGGGGGGCGCTCCTCTTTTCTGAGGTGAAAGGGAAGAGGGGTGGATGGAAGTAAGGTAAGAGGAAGGGACTAGGAGGAGAGGAGGGACAGGAAACTGCAGCAATCAGGATGTAAAATAAATAAATAACTTAATAATAAAAGAAATTAAAAGGCATGTTTTAACATTAGAAGTATTAATGGTATAAAATTATTTATAAGAGTTTCAATAAATATTAGTCGAATTAAAACAGTAATGGAAAATTTTCTGACACTTAAAAAAGACTATTATAAACTATAATTCCAGATAATTACGGGGGGGGGGATTTTGGATATTACCATCACAAAGAAATAACATGCTTGGATCATGAGTAGATTAATGTTCTGAGCTCACCCTTGCGGTACCGTACTGAAGCATCACACTGTACCCCAAAAGGATGTACAATGACTAGCTTTAAATTTTAAAAAATGCTAAAAGGACTATCAAAACCTATATGAAAATATAAACATAAAAAGGCCATAAGCAAATTTTCATGGACACAGTACCCAAGGAGATGGCTCATACACAAAGTGTTTATTGTGTAAGCATGGGGACTTGAGTTCAATCCCCTTCACCCGCATCAGAAACAAGGCATGGAAGTCAGACATGTAATCAGTTAATAAATAAAGTTGGGGAGAGAAAAGTAAAAGGATCCCTGGGCTCGATGTCCAGCCAGCCTAGTGATCACCAAGCCCCAGGTCACAGGAAGAGGGATGCCGTCTCAAAAAACAAGGTAATTCCAGTTGTATGCTTAAACATACCCCTGTATGTGTGTATATGAAAGTGCAAACTTATCTCCATATACATGTATGTATGAAATTTTTAATTGTTTTACATTCAAAAAAGAAAATGGGACTGAAGTAAAAGCTATTAAAATATGATCCTTTCCTGTCCTACTAACAAAATATAAATATTATTTAATAAACTTAATACCAGCTAACTGCATCCTGAAGCATCCATTTAACCAAGAAACATTGCCTTCAAACCACCATGAATGTTTTTACTGTTAGAAACTTCTTTCATATAATTTGGACAAGAAGGGTTTACCCAGACCTTGGAGTATTTTTGACAAGAGTAAATGGAATGAAAAATTACTTTAAGATAACTAGAGATCTCACTATGCTATGGGGGAACATTAAAACTTTTAATTTGTTATAGATCAATATTTTTTTAAAAAAAAATCAGTAGAAACATGCAATTCTATTGGTTGAAGCCAGTTATTATCTTTTCCTTAGCATTGAAATATTTGATTTAAATTCTACAAGTTCGGATTTCAAACATAAGCATCCTTAATTTTTTTGAAAATTTATAATAAGTTTTGCAAACTTTAAAAGCTAAACTTTGAATTCAAGTTAACAGATCATTAAAATTACTATAGCCAAAATTCAACATCCTGAAATAAAATTGGTGTTATCTCTGGTTATAATGTGGAATTTCTGAAATGTTGCTCTGGTCTTAAAAGTGTTTACCAAAAACTTGGCTTGGAAAAATGAGGGCTTATCTTTTATTCTTTTAATGGACAAAACATTGAAGCCTGTGACTAAACTTTATCCAAATGCTAAATTTTTATGTTTTTCCACAAGTTGGAGCCTTTACTTGGATAGCAGGTGCCTTAGTGGTAGGGAAAATTCCATTTAAAAGAGTTATTTCTCTCTGAAACCATCCTGATAAATCACATAACAGTAACAAAACATTTTAGTAAATAAGTATTTAAATCGATCTCTATATAAATTCTGCCTATCATACATAAGTTTCATTGTGCCTATGACCTTCAGACTCATAGATTGGCAGTTAAATAAACAGTACTAAATAAATTAACCAAAGGTTAATTTACCTTAATTAATCACCTACTGCTGCTTAGAGTCAAAGAGTTCACTAGCTGTTGAGTGCCCAACTACGGACAACAGAAGTGACAAACAATAAGACTGCATGCATCTGGGTCCTAAGCCCTGGAGTATCTTCGCAGGCTTGGAGTTACAGAAGCCTCTGAGTCCATCAGTCCAACATGCAAACCCTTGGTACCTAGAAGCCCAGACTAATCTTGATTCTGAGTGAGCAAAGGGACCGAGGCATCTGATCCAGAACACGAGGAAAAGCATTTCTTTTTGCTCGCGGCGGGGTGCGTGGGCGTTGGAGGTTTCCGATCATGGCCGGATGGCAGCGTAGTTAGGATGTGAGGATTAGGCACTGGTTTATGTACAATAGTGTTATGGTAAAGCAGAGCTACCCACTGCAAAGGTCAAGCAGAAAAGGAAAAGAGGAAAAGACAGGAAGCCTGTAGTCCAAGGACACCACAAACTCCTTCCTCTGCCTCTGATGTATTGCACTACCTCCCATGAATGCCACCCTGTGGGCCTGAGGCATCAACACATGGACCTTTCACAGGCATTCAAGGTCTAAACCACAGTGTTGAATGAAGAAACAACCCCACTACCCATGTTTCTGCAAAGTACAATTGCTATTAAAAGAAAACTCAGAGCAAAGCAAAAGCATGTGTGCTCTTTATACAACAGAACTCTTGGTCCGGCTGTGATCATCTCTGCCCTACCCCACCCCACCTACTGAAAAGCCCCTGGAGATGTGATGGGGAACAAATAAGACCACCAGCTGTGAAATGGCCTCAGATGCCAGGACAGTTAAGAGGACCTTGCCAGGCAACAGACTTTACTCCAGACCAAGTTCTAATATGGCCACGAGCCATTGCAGACCCGGCTGGAGCATTATGTTGCATACTGTTAATTCACCGCCGGGGAACTGAAATCTACATCTCACACACTCTATCAAAAACAAGCTGTCTCTACTTGGCGAGTAAAACATTTAAATATTCATTCTGAAGTAATTCTCTTGGAAATCTGATTGTACAAAAACACAAGGCAGATGAAAGGATTATGGCACAGGAGATGTGTGATATAAAGGCTTAAAATAATATGTTTAGAGTAATCACGGAACATTTCCTTATTAAAGAGCAAAACCCTCTAGAAAACATCATTTTACTTTTAAAAGTTATTTATAAGGCTAAAATATATTTTTAATTCTCTGCTTCTATTTTCACTTTTCCAACAGGAAACGACAGTTGTGAGAATGGGAATGCTGATGTTTCTTATATTTGAATTACAATGGATTTTAAATATTCCTTGTACCGATCTTTCAATACAAGATGAAGAATAGTTTCAGTGTTTGGGGGGGAAATTAAAAGTTAACAAAAAATATATAATTCCATCGATTACTGAAATCTGTAGGCATGATTCCAGCTTCTGCGGGAATCTATCATTCTAAGCTTCTGTGAAGAGGATAGTTAGTGCCTGTGTAGGAAACGAACCTTAATTTACCATGAGTTTATTTTGCCAAATTTCACGATGCAATTCACAGGACCTTTGGAAATAAAGAGATTAAAAGCAAAGCAAAACTGGGCGTAGGGCTCAAAGATCAAGAGAGGATAAGTGCGGTTTTCAGTTAATTCAAACAACCCCAAAGTTAAACTGCTTTATCAGCTAGTTTGGGAAGAAACTATACAAAGAACAGGGAAGGGGAAGTAGTGGTCTGCTTTGTCTGCATAGCTGAGGGGAGAGAGGATGCTAATCAGGCTTCCCCATGGTGACCACCAGCCAATCCGGGGCAGCTAGGGAGACACCGTTGGAGCACCCTGCTGACGCTGCCGTTACTCAGAGGAGCGAGGACAAGGCCAGTGAGATGTCTTGTGGCCCACCATGCAGAACCATCACGCTGGAGTGGTGCTACTTCGCCCATCTATCGAGCTTGCTCTAGCCTTGGTCCCAGAGAAACCCAGCCCACCGAATCCAGAGCTTTGAAGACAAGGGATATAACTACCAGTTCTCCTTTCCTCTTAAGAATTTTCTCAACCTCTGTAGTCCCTGGAGCGCCATTTCTATGCTGACCGACGCTTCAGTCAGACTCTCTCAGACAAGCCATGTACGCAGGCATCACAGGTTAACGTTCGGTAAGGAGAGATGACAGGGTTTCATCGCAGGCTGAGACTGGTAGCCTCCACCTGTGAGGCAGAGGGTGAGGATATGGACCTTAAGGGAAAGCGGTTGTCGGCAGCAAAAGCTCAACACTAAAAGGAAACGTGAAGAAGATACGATAGATACACTCCCTCTCCACCAGATCTGCCCCCACCCTCCCCGCAACAGAAGATATTTCATTAAAACCAATCCCCCAACCCCAAAGAAAGCCACAAAAGGTGGGGACTAGGTGGTTGTTCTGCAAACCTTGCTGGAGAAATGTTTTGCTCAGCTCTTGGAAGTGCCAAAGTACTCTGCAGGCAGAAGCCAAAGTCATACCTGAGTGCCTTTTCCCTCTTCCTAATAGATCAATGACTCAGTTGTGTTTAGGATACAGAGATTATGGCTTTTTTTTTTTAAAAAAAAATGGAGGTTTTGCATGTTATTTTTCTCTGGTAAATAGTGACCTGTCTGCTTGCTTTATGTGCAGATGCAAAGAAAGTGCTGACCCTTTGGACCCTGCTAGGTGGTGCTGTTGCTGTTCTTCTTTGGGGGTTTTTCAGTTTTCCTAAAAAATGTAAGTGATCAGTTTCTGCTACAAAACACTGATAGTGGTATTGGCCATTCAGCCTGACCCCTCCACCTGCTTTACCTCCTAGATCAATCTATTGATAAATATGTATTAAGTTCAAACGTAGTGTCAGCTGGGATGTGTTTCCTAAAAACAAAATAAGATTTGTTTCTAGAGGAATTGCTGTGCAGAAATTCATTCCAATTTGAAGCAAGAGGAAAGAGGGTTCTGAGACAGGGTGGTCAGGTAAAGCTTTATGAAAAGCTGGGTATGTGAGGTCAATGGTAAGATCTTGTAGGCACCATATTTGTGTCAAAATTGTGCCAGCTATCATGGTGGTAGAGGGGGGAAGGCAAGTGGGGAATGCTAAAGTACATTTCCAGCGTGTGCTAACTCAGGGCCACAGGTGAGTGGAACCCTGATTCTAGCTTACTCCAATAGAAGCAGTGGGTGGGAGACCAGCCCGCCCACCATCACCACCACACAGGGTCTCCAGACAGTGGCGTGTTCAGGCTCTACAGTAGATCCTGTGTCATGTTCCTCTGTCATCAGGCTCTTCTCTCCTAGGCCATTGCTCTTCACTGCAATGAACAGTGGGTTCCACTGCAACATCTTCTTCAGCAGCACAGTAGGTCGGAAATCAGGTCACAAGCCTCTACTCTTCCTTTGCTTAGTGCTTATGGTTACTGCTTGATACAGAGACTGTGAAATGTTTCTTTGTTTATCTTCTCTCTCTGCTCCCTAMAAGCCTGCCTTCCTCCTCTCCATCTTCTCTTCCTTTCTGTTCTCGGGCTCTCTTGTAGTCTAAGCACATGACCTGCCATTAGACTACATCTCTAGCTCAAACTACTAGGTTTTTATCTGGTTTAGTTTAGTTTTCGATGAGGACAATTGATGTTTAGAGCTGGACCCAGGCCCTTGCCAATGCTAAACTCAGACTCTACCTTGGAGCAACACTCCAGGGCTTGCCCTCTGTAATAATGAATCCATTCTGATGAGGTTTCTGCTTCAGTTTTTCTCATGAAACCTGTAGTCAAGTTTAGCAAAACATYGCCATCACTCCTTTCATTTTACTTGACAATCTGCATTCATTTTTTAAAAAATATTTTTCTCTTTAAAAATCTCATATTATTATACAATACATTTAGATAGTTTCCATCTCCCTCATACCATCCACAACGGCTCCCTTCCAAGTTTTTGCCCTTCATTCTGCTGATGTTAACCCTCCGACTCCAATTAGCACTTGTAGCCATGCCTACAAAGGAGAGCCACTTCCTCCCTCAGAAGGGATGTGCTGTCAGTCCAGCAAGGATGGCCCTTCCAAGGGACGGCCTCCCCCATTCATGTTGAAATTTCTACTGGCTATTGAGAAAAGTTTCTTTGAAGCAGGAAGTGGTGGATCCAGACACAGATCACTGGCCAGATTAGCAAGTATAAGTAACTGTGGGCACTCAGCTTTGGATGAGTCATCTGCACTGTGCTTCCCTACCCAAGGCTCAGAGAACATCACAGAAGAGTGGAAACAACTTGACTCTGACACATGAGGAAGAGAGCTGCCAACTGGTGACTTCTGTAGAAGAGGTGGTTCCATCACTTCCTGGCAGATCCAGATCTTCAATCATTTTATAACTCCTCCTGAAAAGTAATTCCATTTTGGCCTTCAAGCCAGTACACGCCAACTGTTTCTCTCCTGCCAGCATCACTGCTGGTTTTATTTCCTTTGCTCATTTCCACTTTTCCCGCTGTTCTTACTGGCCTCAGTGCTTGAACATGTCTCTTCTTCGTGTATTCAATCTTTGAAGCACTGTTGGTCTGTTGGCCTGTTGGCCTTCCGAACTAGTCCTTTATCACATAAATACGTCTCCAATCTTGGATGCTTCCTTGAACTTAATCATGTTTAAACCAATCTAGCTACTTTAATTAGCTAATAAATATCTTAAAAAGCTCTCTCCCTCTCCCTCTCTCTCTCCCTCCCCATCTCTGTCTCATACACACACGCATAGATACACATACAGAGAGAGAGAGAGAGAGAGAGAGAGAGAGAGAGAGAGAGAGAGAGAGAGAGAGGGAGGGAGGGAGAGATCTCAGTAGAAACCAGAAGTCAACCTCGGATGTTTTTCTTCAGAATCAGGACTCATCCACTTTTTCTGTTTTTTTGGGGGTTTTTTTGTTTTTTGTTTTTTGTTTTTGTTTTTGTTTTTGTTTTGTTTTGTTTTGTTTTTTTAGAAAAGGACCCTCAGTTGTTCCTGTGGCTCAGGATAGGTTTAGCTGGCTGGAAGCAAACTGTCTTTCCACTGCTGGGATTATAAGAGAGCTTCACCATATCCAAGTTTTTCTGTGAGTTCTAGAGATCTAGCTAAGGTTTTCATACTTTAATAGCAAACAGTGTATAACTGAGCTGTGGCTTCCGTGTCTGAAGTGCTCAGCGGTCTCTTCTCTCACATCCTTCATCCATTGTCTTCCTCATCTCAGGGAGCAGTGAGTATATTCTTCCAGCTGCAAAGCCAAAAACCCTTATTTTCTTTTACCTCTTTTTGACTTTCCAAATATAACTAGTAAATTATGCCTAGTCTTTCCCTGAGGCAGATGTGAACTCTTTCCATTCTCTCTCTGGTTAATAGGACTGGATTGCGTCTATTCTCTGATGTTGTCTCTCTTCTACCCTTGATCTCTTAAAGCAATTGCTAATATATTGCATAAACATAAGTTCTACTAATGAAATCTTTACATTTTTTCTATAATGTCTTTATAATAAAATTAAATCAGATTTTAACTGGCCATATTTCAAGGTTCAGTAGTCATGTGTGGCTAATAATGCCTTTATGCATGGACAGAGTTTATTCTTAAAATTTCAGGAGAGCTATCAGACCTGATGGAAAGGTCATATAGTTTTTTATTCGTTTAGAGCAATATTCAATGAACAGTTGCACTCTCCCTATTGCTCTTAGTCTCCCTGGACTTCTGATGACCTGTACTACTTAATCCTTCACTTGGTGTGTAGGAACATGTACATCTTCATTATCTGGTGAGCAGTCATGGTCTCTGCATCATCTTTTCCCATTGTTTAGCAAAAATACAAAAACAAATACAAAAACAAAAACAAAACATTCTTACTGTGGARGCAGACATACCTCCCTAGTCTACTTTTTTTCAAGTCTTCACTAGGCATCACCTTTGACTAACCCTACTCTGAAATGTTGTCCTGGTATCCAGCAGGCATCCTTATCCCTTGACCTGAGTGCACTTCATGAGAAACGGTATGGTTTCTGGTATGCAACTTTCATAAAAGCAAGTTCTTTTCACGTTATATTCATTTTTGTATTCCAAGAGCTATGAAAGCATAAATCTCTGCCATAGGGTAATTGGTTAGCTTGGGAGTAGTTGGACGTACAAATAAAAGAAGAAATAACTAGTAAATGAATGATAAAATTGGATTTCTGATTGCCTAGATTTTGAACCAACTATTTGACTTTGATGGTAGTTGTTTATTTAAACCTGATATTTGGAGTAATTTGGGACGTGGTATTTGTCAAGCAATTTCAGTGACATAAATATTTTGGGGGTATATAGAACCTTACTGCTAGTTAATGCTTCTAGTTGAATAGTCTCCCCTTCACAAGCTTGAGCAGGAGCAAGACTGTCTGTCTGTCTGTTTGTCTGTCTATATGTCTGTCTATTTGTTTTTCCAGGAATGGGAGAAAGTGCCTTAAATACTGTTTCTTTCAGGGTTATTCATAAATAAGTAACTTCATCTATATTGTGCTGTGAGCTTAATAGGAAATGTTGTAAAAGTTAATAAATCTAGTGTTTTCCCCCTTTTTAACAAAGGACAAAGAAATAGCTTCAACTTTTGAGGAAATGCTGTTTCTGAGAAAAAAATGAATATTGGTTAGGTCACTAGGAGAGAGACAATCCTTTGATATTCCAGCTATAGAGGATACATTTGGAGGAAAACTTTTCTCAGGTGGCATATACAATTTTAAGAGAAATAAAAGAATAAGTAAACAAATTTCACTATTGTAACAATGTGAGAGAAATAGGCAGAGGATGATATGTTTCTGGAAATTGGTCACTACAGTTTTAAATTTCATGTAGATCTTAATTTTCCAATGCTTCTTTCGCTCTTGCTGTCCACTTTGGTTGGCCTTTCATCAAGGACTTGATGACTAAAGTCCAATGACTGAGATGTGATGTGAATGTGAAATGCATTTGTATCAGTGTGACAAGCATAGGAATCTTTCACAGTAAAAGTCGGGCTCCTTTCTCTGACAGTGTCTTCATGTGCTGTTTTTATTTTAGTTACAGTTACAAGAATGTCCAGAAACAGGACATGCGACGATGAAATAAAGATATGCTTTGGTGGCTGGAACAAACTAGGTCCGAACTGCTTCGCTCATAACCAACATAAAAATTCATGGCTCACTTCCAAGGACTACTGCAAACTCTATGATGCAACTCTGGCTATATTCAACGACGAAAATGAATTGGTTAGATTTTTCTACTTAGTATGCTGAATAGTTAAGACTCTGATCTTTTTGGCTTTGGGGAGCTTGGAGCTCAGAGGGGAAGATAGAAAACCAGAAGCCATAACAGAAAATACATAAATTAAACAGTATGTTAGCTACAGATCAGAGCATTTTCTCACTTCTCTGAGGTAGACTGGAGACAAGCACACACGTCCTTGAAATTTGACATTTGAGCAAAGAAATAAAGCAGGTATGGCAGGGAATCTAGGGAGCACCAAAGGGATCATAACAAGTTGCAGTAAGACTAGAAGCATCTTCTTCTATTGAGGCGAAACAAGGGCAGCCCAGTAGAAGGAAGGAAAGAGTTCCAGAGATAGGCAACGTAGTCAGAGCCACCCTCTGCTCCTGCTCTAATTTGAGTTTTCATGAAATCATTTTCTTTGCTGTAGCAAATATAAAGACAGGGAGTTGGGTACTCACACACACACACACTTCTCCCGGCAGGAGCTGTGGTAAGAGCATGATGGAATCAGACAAGAGCAGTAACCTTTTCATAGATGGAGAATGAGACCACCAGGTGATGGCCCTAATAGCATTCTGTTTTGTCACAGGAAGTTTTGATGAAGCAAGTACATGAGATGGAAACATATTGGATTGGACTGCACAGACGAAATTTATTAGGAATCTGGGTTTGGACAAATGGAAGTAAATACAACAATTTGTAAGCCTTCATATTTATTTAGTGTTAATTGTAAATTATGATCAAAATTCTACCTCTATAAACAGATACAGCTACTGTTTCTTTAAATACATTTCTTAAACAGGCCCTCCAACAGAAGCTGAAGAGAAGATTCAGACAAATTGTTGGTCTCTAGGGACAGTATGCCCTCAAGCACAGTGTTTGTTTCTGTGGGGTTTTTTTGTTTTGTTTTGTTTTTGTTTTTTCGAGACAGGGTTTCTTTGTGTAGCCCTGGCTGTCCTGGAACTCACTCTGTAGACCAGGGTGGCCTCTAACTCAGAAATCCGCCTGCCTCTGCCTCCCAAGTGCTGGGATTACAGGCGTGTGCCACCACCGCCCAGCTGTTTGTTTCTGTGTTAAGTATTAAGTGGGTTGTTCACTGTCTTCCTTTCATTTTAGACTTGACCTAAGTCTAGGCAGTTTAGCTCTTGCCTGAGCAAGACTGTCTTTGTGTGCACATTGTGTGTGTTTGTGTGTGTGTGTGTGTGTGTGTGTGTGTGTGTGTGTGTTTCCTTTCACTTCTTAACTGGTAAGGAGTGAGGATCTGGAGATATAAATTTATCTTGCAAGTCATGTGTTTTCAACCTAAATTTGATTGAAATACAGTAATCATGGAAACTTCTTTCAGTTGAGGAACTTCTTCTGCAGAGGTATGATTTATTAGTATCATGGAGTGAGTGTATATATAACATACTCCATGGTATTAATATATATAATATATATATATTATATATATTATATATAATATAATATATATGTGTGTGTGTGTGTGTCTGTGTTTGTGTGTGTCTGTGTTTGTGTGTGTGGTGAAAGTCTTTTAGAGAGTAAAGTGATTGTGCCTCTATTGAATGCGTCTGACTTATCTTCTCTTTATCACAGCCTGACAATACAGTGTCACTACTTTTTATCTAACATGGGCATGATTCTCCATAAATTATTTAAGGGATGATCTGAAGTCTGTGACAGGAGCTGTGCAAGCACTGCCTTGTTTTATGTGGACCTGAGGATCTGTGGCTGGTGRCCCCTTCAACTACTTCCTCAAGGACACTGAAAAGTTGACTATACACATATATTTTAGGAAAGAATAAGACTAAAACTTGAGGGTCTCTTAGAAATCAGCAAAGGGTACACCAGTGGTGATGTTCCTTCCTCCCAAATAAGGTACTGAAGGCATTTTGATTACGTTATAATCAGAACTTCACCAGGACTCACTATCATGTGTTTTCCTATTTTGAATTCTCAACATTGCATGTTTGTATATGTGACCTACAGTAGGAACTTAGAAATTTTTGCTAGCAACTCTGCATATCACTTTGTATATACCCTGTCACTCTGCCAAGGAAATAACACCTATCTCACACTAGCGCTGAATACAGAGTGGCCAAGTGAATTGATATGTGGAAGTTATGACAGACCTGTATTGAAAAGCATGAAAAGATGCTCCCTGAAATGCCAGTTACATTTTCCCCCTGCACCACCTCTCAATGCTTTGATACATTGACTTATTGATTCTCATTACCAGCATATACAGAGGAATCTGATCACTCTTTGAATGGTTATGATGTTTTCTTTCTTCCTTGTTAGGAACAGAGAGTCACAGGCCACATTGCTTTTTTTTTTTTT
>BDUI01001504.1:137533-148383 GCA_002335545.1 Apodemus speciosus
AAGAAAGAAAGAAAGAAAGAAAGAAAGAAAGGAAGGAAGGAAGGAAGGAAGGAAGGAAGGAAGGAAGAAAAGAATTGCTAAAACTAATAAAAAGGACCTGCCACTGATGATGCAGCCAAGGCCAGACTGCGCTAACAGCCAGGATTCCAGGTGAGCCAATGTTTGGGTGACCAGAGTTTTCAGCTTAGCTTTGTCAGGCAGCTTCTACAAATAATCAGCCATGAAGATGATACATACCTCTCTCCTTCCTGTCCTAGGGATCAGCGCAGAGTCTCTCCTTCCTGTCCTAGGGATCAGTGTGGAGTCATTCCTTCTTGTCCAGGGATCTGTGCCCATCTAGTCATTTTCACTTATAATGCCAGGTCTGACTTTTCCAAATATTTTTAAAACTAAAAGGCAATCTGTTATTCACTCGAGAATGCCATGTGCACTTTACTTTTTTTGGCAAAATAAATGAATACATTTTTTAAAAAAACTAATATAAACTGAYGAAACAAAGTAAAGTTTTCATTTCCCTACTTGTAGGATAAACAAGACTGGGAAAGAAGCTGTGTGCATAGGCTGGCCATGTGATACACTCGCCAATGACTATACAGAGTTTGCTGATGATAGCTTAATTACAGTTTCTTTTAGATTATCATTAGCCTCCTAAAGAGCCTGCCTGCCTGYCAGCTTTCCTGCCTGCTTGCCTACCTGCCTGCCTTCTTTCTCTCCTTCCCTCCCTCCCTATTCCCTCATTCTATCCATACCTCCCTTCTTTCTTTTTCCTCTTTGTTTCTTTTTTTGTTTCTTTCATTCTCTCTTACTCTCTCTCTTTCTTTCTTTTTTCTGAACTATATTTTTCTTTCATAAATACATCCTGACCTTTCATAAATACAGTTTCCCCCTTTTTCACTCTTCCTTGATCCCCTGTCATGTCTGCCATCATCCTCCTGACACACATGTCCCTTAAGAAAAGAGCAAGCCTCCAAGAGACAACAACCACACACAATAAAATGAAATACAGTGATGTAAGCATACCATAGCATCAGTAATCTTGTCAGGCATTGGAGCCTCCCCTTGAGATGGATCCCAATTGGTTCAGTCACTGGACTACTTTCCCTCAGACTCTTCTCCATTTTTGTCCCTGCAGTTCTTTTAAACAGGAACAATTCTGGGTCAGAGTTTTTGACTATGGGATGGCAACCCGATCCCTCCACTTAATGCCCTGTCTTTTCACTGGAGATGGATTCTACAAGTTCCCTCTCCCCATTAATGGTCATTTCTTCTAAAGCCCCTCCCATTGAGTCCTGTACTTCTCTCACTGCCCAGGTCTCTGGTACATTCAAGAGAGTTCCCCCACCACCTCCTACCTCCTGAGATTGCCTGTATCCATTCTCTCTGCTGGCCCTCAGGGCTTCATTCCTGCCCTCTCCCCAATACCTGATCATGTTCCCCTTTTCCTCTCCCAGTCTCCTTTCCCATCCAGGTCCCTCACTTTCTCTGTCCTGCCCCCACCATGATTGCTTTCTTCTCCCTCCCAAGTGGGATTGAGGCACCTTCACTTGGGCCCTTCAGTTTGTTAACCTTCTTGAGTTGTGTGGATTATATCCTGGGTATTCTGTACTTTTTGGCTAATATCCACTTATTAGTGAGTACATACCATGCATGTCCTGTCCAAACAGTCAGGTACTGAGGTGGAGCACAGATAGGCAGACCAGAGGTTGATGCCCACTGGCCATTAATTCTCTTTTACTCTTCTGGGGCCAAAAGCTGAAGGCTTCTGGTAATTAACTCCTGTTGATAGCATCTGGAGATTAAGAAAAGAGACTTAGTTACTTGTGTTCTTTTTTGACTCATAAGCCCCTGCTAATCAGGTAAGAGGTTCAGAGTTCTTAACTCTTTACGAGCTAGTGAGAAATGAAAAGAAAGAAACATAGTCAGACAACAGGCATACTGGATGGCTGAAAAAGGGATCCACCCCACTTTATTGTTGTTTTTATGTGTTATACTTTCATACTTTCCCTAAAACATATCACCTCATATGACTATCAGGTAGAACCATTACAGCAGAATGATTGCATAATTTTCTAAACATCTTTACATTCCATAAGTTCATAGTAAAACTAAAGTAATAGTTCATGTCATAGATTAATAAGGTTAAAGAAGTTGTAGCAGAATTGTTTGCATGTCTTTCAAATAAGACTAGTATCTAAATATATATTATCTATCTTCTGGCTTCATAAGTTTGTTATAAGTTTAAAGCAGTCATTTTTATGTCACAAGTTAGCATGGTTTTGTCAAGAGGCAAATCATCTGCCTTTTGTCTTGTTATTTTGAAGTCTTGCATTAATAAACTAGTCATATTTTATTTTCTATTCCTGTATCTACAATAAATGTCTATTCTCTCTTTAGTTACCAGATATTGGTTTCATTCCTAACCTAGAAGGAATGTTTTCCTTGATCCTATATTTGTTCCAAACCTGTTTTCTTTTCCTAGTACATGACATGTGTGACATGTGAAAATTTAGAGATCTCTATCTGCAGCTTTTATTCCATAGGGGGCTGGAAACTACTTGAATCAGTTTATAAGTTCTATAAAATCATAATAAGGAATTATGAAATCATCAATTGTCTATACAGTGTTACTACATTAGAGTACATCTTCATGTTGATCTACAGGAATTTTCCCAATAGGGTAGGCTGATTTCCAGGAATTGTAAGGCTATGTAATAGTGGCAGGAAAGGCACATCCACAGCAATAAGCATTCCTGAGGTGAAGTTTCAGAGGGCTCTTCATCTTAGAGTGTATCCATCATAGCCATGCAAAATGGTGGACCAACTCCAAAAAACTTACTTTCTTACCATAGCCTCCAGATGACTTCTGTCATAAGACATGGCAAAGGCCCTCACATCAAGACTGAGAACAGGCAAGAGAATCTGAGATGTAACCACTCCCATAGTTAGGAGTCCCACACAAACACCAGGCTAATAGCCATAACATATATGTAGAGGGCCTTGGGCAGACCCATGTGGGCCCTGTGCTTGCCACTTCTGGCATCATCCATACCCTCTGACTCTTACAATCTTCCTGCTTCCTCTTCCACAGGATTCCCTTAGCTCCGAGGTAGGGACTCCTTATAGACCTCCAATGTAAGGTCTTCTCTTAGTGTCTTGCTGTAGATCTCTTCTCCACCCACTCTCCTTTACTGCTGTGGGAAGCCTTTGAGATAATAACTGGACCAGGCACCAATCTATGAATATTGCAGAATATCATTAGGAATCATTTTGTTGACTTTTTTTTACTGTGTTTTGTTTTGTGGTGCTTTTTTCTACCCTAGGACTCTGGGCTATCTAGTCTCTAGTTCCTGGCTTTCCAAGCAGTTTTGGGAGTGGGCTTCAAGTTAAATGCTACATTGGTTGGTTACTCCCACAGTAGTGTGCTACCACTACCCCAGCACATCTTGCAAGCAGGACAGGTTATAGGTCAGAGGTTTTGTGCTGACTTTGTGTCCATATTTTTCTTTCAGTAGCCTGAAGACTAACTTTCCACACCAAAAAAGGTAGAATATATGAATGAAGGCTCCATCTGGGCACTAGCTCTACTCCTCTATGTCAATGAGTTGTATAGATGTTATCCTTGGCAATGGATATAACATCTGTTAGGTCCAGTGTTTCTCTGTTTTGTTCCTCTTTGAATGAACTGTACATTAGTGGAAGCAGGGTCTTAGAGTTTCCCATTATCAATGTGTGGGGGTAAATACATAATTAAGCTATAGTAGTTTTTTGGTTTTTGCTTTGTTTTGTTCACTTCGTAAAGATAGGTGCTCTTGTGCTTGGGACATAGATGTTAAGACTTAAAATGTCATCTTGATGGATTTTTCCTTTGATGAGAATATAGTATTCTTCCACATCTCATTTGATTAGTTTCAGTTTAAAGTATATTTTGTTAGATATCAAAATGGCTACACCACCATCCTTCCTAGGTCTGTTAGGTGGGAATACCTTTTTCCAACCTTTCACCTTGATGTTGTGGTGTGCTTCTTATATGCAGCAGAAAGATAGATCCTGTTTTCTCAACCATTCTATTAGTCTGTGCCTTTTTATTGGGGAACTAAAACCATTGATATTAAGAGCTATCAATGAACAATGTTCCAATGCTTGTTTATTCCTGTTATTTTGTTGTTGGTGGTGGTGGGTGTGGTGTGGGTATGTGAACACATACGTGCAAGTGTGTATGTTTTTCTTCCTTTGGTTTTGCTGGTGTGAGATTATTTGCTTCCTGTGTTTTCATGGGTTTAGTTAACCTCCTTAGGTTGGAGTTTTCCTTCTAGCATCTTCTGTGGAGCTGGATTTGCAGATAGACATTGCTTAAACTTGACTTTATCATGGAATATCTTGTTTTCTTTATCAACAGTGACTGAAAGTTTTGTTGGCTATAGTATTCTTGGATAGCATCTGTGGTCTCTTGAGTCTGCAGCATATCTGTCCAGACCCTACTGACTTTTGGAGTCTGCACTGAGAAGTCAGGTATAATTCTAATAAATCTGCCTTTATATGTTACTTGGCCTTTTTCCCTTCAGATTTTAATACCCTTTCTTATTCTGTACATTTAGCATTTTGATTATTATGTACCAGGGGAACATTCTTTTCTGTCCCAACCTATTTTGTGTTCTGTGTGCCTTTTGTACCTTAACAGGCATCTCTTCCATTAGGTTAGAAAATTTTTCTTCTGTGATTTTGGTGAAAATATCTCCTGGGCTTTTGATCTGGGATTCTTCTCCTTTCTCTATTCCTATTAGTCTTAAGTTTGATCTTTTCATAATGTCTCAGATTCCTTGGATGTTTTATATCAAGAATATTTTGGATTTAGCATATTTGAGCAACATATCTATTTCTTTTATAGTATCTTCAGTGTCTGGGATTCTCCCTTCCATCTCCTGTATTCTTTTAGTGAAGCTTTCTTCTGTAGTTTGTGTTCAAATCCTTAAACTTTTCATTTCTAGAATTCCCTCAGTTTGTAGGACTTTTTCTTGCTTCTGTTTCCATTTTCAGGTCTTCATCGGTTTTATTTGTTTCCTTCGACTTTTTGTTTTCTCTTGGCTTTCTTTAAGGGATGTATTCATTTCCTCTAATTGTTTGTTTATGTTTTCCTGGCTATCTTTAAAAGATTTATTTCCTCTTTAATGACCTCTGTCATTTTCATATAGTTGATTTTAAGGTCTCTGTGATGTGTGTGTTTCATCTATATTGGAATTGTCAGAGCCTGCTGTGGTAGGATAGTTTGGCTCTAGTGGAGACATTTTGTCAACAAACACATTGATTATGTTCTTAAGCTTGCATCTAGGGATCTGGGTTTGGGTGATTATAGGTCTAGGTGCTTATGTCTGGGTTTGTCTCTGTTGAGTGGGTATTTTGTTTCTTTGTTTCTGTTTCCTCTCTGGATGTTTAGGGAGTATAATGGCTGCAAGATTTCTGTTTTACTGACCTTCAAGGAATGTCTACTAGTCTTAGAGGCTGAGATGCAGCATAAGTTGGAGAGGAAGGTTAAGATGGAATAGCACATGGAATCCACAGAAGAAGTGAGCAGGAGAAAAGGGAGGCCACAGTTAGTGATCTGTCACAGTACTAGGGATTGGCTCTAATGGAGAGAAAGAGAGAGAGAGAGAGAGAGAGAGAGAGAGAGAGAGAGAGAGAGATGAGTTATATCTGTGACAGAGTAGAGTGGGAGGAGGCCAGAAGAGGATGGTCAGTGGGATTCCCAGGAGACATGAACATGGGTGAGGGGAGACTGAAGCTGTTTTTCATTTGCAGCACTAAGGAAGAGCCTAAGGGATTAGGTATGAAGAAACAGAGTGGAGTGGTCTACAGAGAGCATACCTGATCTTCTGCCACACTGAATTTTATAAAGACTTAAATTCCCACCAACAGTGAATACGAGTTTCCCTTTCTCACATCCTTGCTAGAATTTATTGTCCTTTTTTTCTTTTATTTGCTTGAAATAAATCATTATTTACATTCAATATAATCTGATTACAGTTTATCCTCCCTCTTCGCCCATTTTCTCTTCGCTTCCCTCCCATGAGGACCCATGCCTTTCTGACTCTCCTTAGAAGACAAACAAGCATCTTAGGAATAATAATAATAAGATAAGATAAATACAAAAGGAGTTAAAGCACAATATAATCAAACAAAGAAAAGAGAAATACAAAAACTTAAAAAAAAATCAAGAAAAACACAGATGCAGAAACTTACACATTTTTTTTGCGCATTCAGCAATCTCATAAAAACCCCAAACTGGATGCCATAATATATGCACAAAGAATCTGAAAAGGGGGAACACTTTGATTTAACATGAGATAAGGAACTTCCAAAGTTGCCCCTGAGTACATTTTATGTTGGCCATCTGCTGCTGGGCATGGTTCTTACCCTTAACTATGATTTGTTTTCCCAGTGAGATTCCCTTGTAGAAAATTAATTTTTTTTGTTTGCCAGTGGTTATGTCTTAGAGAGAACTTCTGTGATAAAGATTGGAGCTTGTGTCCACTTCTTTCAGCTCTAGGACCCTCTCTGGTACAGACCTGTGTAGGCCCTGAACATCTTACCACAGACTTTGTGAGCTCATATATGCACTATCCCTGGTATAACTAGAAGGCTTTATTCCTTGACCTGGAAGGCCTCCACCCTTGCTACACTCCTTCTACCTCCTTTTCAGCAGATTTTTCTAAGCCCCGAGGGAAGGGATTTGATGGAGACATTCCTATCAGGGCTAAGTGTTCCAAGGTCTCTCCCTCTCTATATTCTGTGACTCTGTGTCTCTATATTTGTTCCCACCTGCTACAGGAGGAAGTTTCTCTGATGATGTATGAGGAAGGTACGGATCTATGAGTATAGCAGAATGACATTAGGAGTTATTTAATTACTGTTTCTTTAGTAGAATGGTAGTATTTAGATTGGCAGAACTAATATAGTAAAAAATAGCCATCTTACCAAAAGTAATCTATAGATTCAATACACTCTGCATCAAAATTTCAATACAAATCTTTTCAGAAGGACAATTTTTAGCTTCATATGAAAATACACACATGAGTATGGTAAAAATGGTATTGGCACAAAAACAGACACATTGATCAATGATGCAGACATAATTGCACATACCAATGGACACTCTACTTTTTAAAACAAAGCCAGAAATACACAGAGGGGAAAACAGAGTATCTTCAACAAATGATATTGGTCAAATTGAATATATGAATGTAGAAGAATAGAAATAAATCCACACTTAATCATCCTGCACAAAACTCAACTTGAAGATCTCATAAGACCAGATACACTAAATCTAATAGAAGAGAAAGTGGATAATAGCCTTGAATGTATTGGCACAGAAAAAGACTTTCTAAACAAAACACTAATAGCACATTTACTAAGGACAACAATTAATAAATGGAAGCTCATGAAAACGAAAATCTTCTATAAGACAAAGGACACCACCATGCCCACAAAGTGGCAGGCTATAAAATGAGAAAAGATTTTTTTTTACCAAATAAACATTTGATAGAGAGCTAATATTTAAAATATTAAACAAACTAAAAACAAGCAAACAAACTCCTGGACATCAAGAAACAAATAACAGTCTAGATCTAAACAAATATTCTCAAACAAGGAAACTCAAATGTCCATTTTTTTTATCTTAACTATTCTGACTGGACTGAGTAGGATATCAGAGAGTTACAATTTGTGTTTTACTGATGGGGAATAATGTTCAATGCTCTTAAAAGGATTTTTAGCATTTTTATATTTATTTTAAAAATAAATCAATCTACTGAGATCCATAGCCTATGCTTACATTGGGATGCTTGTTTTTGCATTGCTTAGGTATTTTTAGTGCCTTGTGGATTCTTGTATTAATACGCTGCTAGATAGTCATCTGTTCTACAAACAGGCTGCCTCTTCACTCTATTTGCAGTTCCCTTTGTGGAACGAAAAGGTTTTAATTTCATGAAATGCCCTCTGTCAATAATTGTCCCAGAATGTGTTTAGAAAGCCTTTACCTGTGTCTGTATTATGTAGAATTCATAACTGTATTATATACAATACAAACTTTCTTCAGCAGTCTCAATATAGAGGCACAAAGATCTTTCAAAACATAAGCCAGTGAATGCAAGTCATCATACAGGAAGTTTCAGTGACATGATCACCTCCATAAATGTAGAAAGGTATTTGACAAAAATCTAACATTTCTTCATCAAAACCCTACACAGAATAGAGATGGAGGGAATATACCTAAAATTATAAAGGATATGTATACCAAACCACAGCTAACATTATTCTAAATGGAGAAAAATCTTGTCATATCACCAATAAACTCAAGAACAAAATTAGAACGTCTACTTTCTCTCCTCTTATCCAATGTAGTCATTGAAGTAGTAGCTTTAGAATGAGACAAGAGAAGCACATGCAAAGGCTACAGTTAGGAAAAAAGTGAGAGTATTGTTGGCAGATACATGATGTTATGCTTATGAGACCCTAAAGGCCTCACCAGAAAGCTGATAAACAATTTCAGTAATGTGGCAGGATACAAAACTACTAACTAACAATTCAGCTCTTCTCTCTAGTCCCCAAATGTTTGTTTGTTTTTCTTTCTTTAACATCAATGAATTGTTACATCAGAATACATCTTAATTTTACATAAATATACTAAGTCCAAAGCAGTGACACTTACCAGTTATCCCAGCACTGAGAGAGTCTGAGTTCATGAGTTCAAGGCCAGTATAGGCTACAAAATGGTAAACTCTTTAAAGTTGTATGTGTGAGAGGGGGGGASGAAAGAGGGAGAGGGAGAGGGAGAGAGAGAGAATTTGAAATAGTGGATCTCTCATCTCATTCCTGATTTCACAAGAAAATGTTTTCAATTGTTCACTAAACATGATATAGTTTAAGATGATTATTCCTCCTAAATAGAGCCTACACTTTAAAGCAATTATTCTTAATGAATAATTCATAATTAATGAATTCAACATAAGTGTTCAAAGTTACCAAATATATTAATTTATATCATCTGAAATAATTTTCCTTTTAATTTCTTAATATAGCATGTCTTGGTGACTGGATTTTGAATGAAAATAAACATTTGYTTTTTCACTGGATTATTGTTTTATGCATACATAAATGTATACGTACATAAATTATACATGATGTATCATACATGTTGATGAATTTAAGTTTACTAGTAAAATGGGCTGATCAATTTCTAATTTGGGGTTTACCTCTTCTAATGTTTTGAGTACTATTCTTGATGAATTTACAATTTTCAATTTCAGTATTAAAATTTCATTATTGCTATGTTGCTATAAACAAATGCAGCTGGCCCTGAAGGTTTTATTCATTTTGCTTTTCGTTTTTATTTTTTTTAAAAAATATTTTCCAAGTAGGCTATGTTTAGTTGTAATTTATGTTCTTAACAGCTAATAAAAAAATAAGTTGTTTTTTTTATTTCCTACTGTGTCAATGGATAAAGTTGGATAAAGTGAGCTTGGGAATGTGCCTTTCACTTATACTGTCAAGGACAGTAGTTTAAAATTATCCATATAATGCATTATTATGATTCTCTATATCTTTCTTAAGCTTACATACTCATCTCATACCTGAGACATGTTATAATGCATATGAACTTCAGGGTGCTGCCTATCTTCCCCTCAGTTTTCTCTCCCTATATAGGTTAAGCACTCTCTTGGACTTACTACACAGTAGTCAAGCAAGAGTCAAGCACAAAGAGACATGACTCAATTGCTTAGTATCTCAGGCTCTGCCTTCTCTGGGATTTCTAAGTTGTGTTGGCCCTCTCCACACCGCTTTCTCTGAGGGTCATCCTCAAGCATGCTCTGCTTGTGAGAGACACCTGAAGTAAATGTGGGAATGATCTCAGCCACAGCTAAACACCATGTCTTTTCTATGATGGAGTTCTCCTATTCCATTCACTTTCAAAAGTGATCGAAAATTTTCAGAGTCCAAGTTTATGTGCACAGGAACTTTATACTTACCACAACAAACCAAGAAGAAACACTTTCCAACATGTTTTTTTGTATCTGGGGAAATGTTCCACAGAAGAGGAAAGTAAGAAAACTTGATGAACTCAGAGGAGAGGAGACTGGAAATTGGTGAGAACTGGAAACCCCCCATTTCCTCACAGCCAGCTTTACTGGTCCCATGTAGTAACCTTTTCAAACACACACACACACCTGCTATATAAAAACAAGTGATTGATTTACATAATTTGAATTACTTTAATGAAACATTACAAATGGAAAATCTGATCCACAAGAAGACTAAAGACATTCTAGTACCTAATTCACTCACTAAAAGAAAAAAATCATTTTGAAATATGATGAGCAGGTTGTCACCGGAAACTGCCTCAGGTCGGAAGTTTGTGGTTCCTTTGAACACGTACCACTAAGGCAGCTGCTGTGATAAGAACTGTACACCCTGCCTTCCTGCCACACTTTGCATCTGCCTCACATTACATCATTTCCTTTCAGAAACCTCCCTCCGGATTCTTCATATAAGGTCACACTTGAGGGAGAACTGCACTGGGTCTTAGTGTCTGAATGACCTCAG
This sequence comes from Apodemus speciosus, assembly GCA_002335545.1. Taxonomy (NCBI): domain Eukaryota; kingdom Metazoa; phylum Chordata; class Mammalia; order Rodentia; family Muridae; genus Apodemus; species Apodemus speciosus. The sequence continues at coordinate 148,127 of BDUI01001504.1, forward strand.
TGTCTGTAAGCCTCAGTTTTCTCAGTTATGAAGTGTTAATTTCAACAGAGGCTGGCATGAACATATGGGTATCACTTTATACATATTTTTCATGAAGTTAAACCAATAAAATATATCTGAAGAAATGGAAAAGTCAGGCACAGTAGCACATGTAATCCTAGCACTTTATGGTGTGCCCCAGCACTCAAGAGGCAGAGGCAGAGGCAGAGGCAGAGGCAGAGGCAGAGGCAGAGGCAGAGGCAGAGGCAGAGGCAGAG
>BDUI01001504.1:148449-165135 GCA_002335545.1 Apodemus speciosus
AGAGGCAGAGGCAGAGGCAGAGGCAGAGGCAGAGGCAGAGGCAGAGGCAGAGGAAGAGGCAGGTGGATCTCTGAGATTCCAGGTCAGTGTAGTCTACAAAGAGAGTTCCAGTCATCAATACACAGAGAAACCCTGTCTTTAAAAACCAAAAGCAACCAAACAAAACTACCCAAGACTTTGGCTGTCCCTATCAAGTCAGGTAGGGATAAATGACTTCAGATAAAAGGCAAGTGTTTGATTAAGGAGAAAGATTTGTTTGCAAAGATGGTATGTGGATATATATCCATAAAAAAAATCTTTAAGTATAAGGAGCTAAAGTAAGAGCAAGCCTACAGAAACTCAAATCTAACTTAAGAACAGAGGGGAAGCTGTCCAGCTAGTAAGGAAGACAGCATTGGTTCCCCTGAGATAGAAAAGATGGCTTTCTTCAGTGCCCAGCCTCCAGTACCTGAATCCAGTCATCCCCTTTACTGGAATAATCCAAGGAGGGCTACAGGAGGGACTTGAGATCACCCTCCAGGGGACTGTCCACGCTTTTACAAATAGTATTGTTGTGAACTTTCAGAGCGGCTTCAGTGGAAATGACACTGCCTTCCACTTCAATCCCCAGTTTGAGGAGGGAGGGTATGTGGTTTGCAACATGAAGCATAATGGACAGTGGGGACCTGAGGAGAGGAAGATGCAGATGCCCTTCCAGAAAGGGGATGCCCTTTGAGTCTTGCTTCCTGGTGCTGAGGTCAGATTTCAAGGTGATGATGAACAAGAACTTCTTCGTGCAGTACTCACACACGTACCCTACCTCCTTGGGGACACCATCGCTGTCTCCGGCAGCTTAGAGCTGTCCTTTATCACCTTCCAGAGTTCTGCAGTCACTGTCCAGCCTGTCTTCTCCACAGTGCATTCTCTCAGCCAGTCCAATTCAAATGGACCCCCAAGGGGCACAAACAGCAAACTCGGGGCTTTCAGACTGCCCACCAGACACCCATGGCTCAAACTATCATCCACACAGTTCACAGAGCCCCTGGACAGATGTTCTCTACACCTGGAATCCATCCTATGACATACCCTACCCCAGCCTATACTATGCATACCTTTCTTCACCACCATCCCAAGTGGGCTTTACCCATCTAAGTCCATCATCATATCAGGCAATGTCTTGCCAGATGCTACCTTCACTCTGGAAGTGACATTGATTTCCACCTGAACCCCCACTTCAATGAGAAGGCTGTGGTCTGAAACACTCAGATCAACAGTTCCCGGGGGCCGGGAGAATGAAAGTCTGCCTAGGAGAATGCCCTTTAGTTGTGGACAGAGCTTCTCAGTGTGGATTTTATGTGAAGGTCACTGCTTCAAAGTGGCTGTGGATGGTCAGCACATGTGTGAGTACTACCACCCCCTGAAGGACTTGCCATCTACCAAGAGTTTAAAAGTGGCGGGTGATATCCAGCTGACCCACGTGCAGACATAGGCAAGGACTCTGGTCTAGGGATGAGGGCTGGGGTACCCTGTCTGTGACTGGTCATCTCTCCCATGTCTCAGCCCTGGCTCCCCAAATCRCATCATCAAAAGAGATCCTTATTGACAGGAGTTCCAGGAAGGTGAAATTCCCAATTCACTCGCCTCCACAAAGGGAGTATCCTGGGCTATGTGGCACATGGCTGTGAGCCCACAGTCCCAGCCATCACTCCCAAGCTCTGTTATATACTGAGGGAAGTGACCCCCCTGGGTTTGCTCCTATCTCTGATCTTTACCCCCCCCTTCTCTGGCCCTTTTCCTTCACCCCTCCTGCTCTTCAACCCTCCAGGAGGGACACCCTGATGTCTTCCCACTGGCCTCCAACTGACCTAGAATGTCTGCATTAACTTTTCCCCATTCTTGCCCAAGTGTCCGTAAAAATAAAGAAATAATATTTGTCTACATGAAAAAAAAAAAAAAAAAGAAGAGAGGAGAAGCCAGTAGAGCTGATCTGTACAGAATACATGAGAAAAATGAGAGATGACGCTTACCTGGTTAGAAAACCAAATTTTCTTAAAATAAGTCTTACTGGCCAGACTGTTCTGGAATATTCAAGTTTTAAAAACATGTCAGTGTCATAACACGTAAGGCTTTTTTATCATATTATATACAATAACTATTCTATGTACCCTTTATCACTAGTGGCATATACATGAAATATATATTAACCATGTTGTACATAACAAGCACATTTAAATGTGTACATGACTTTTGTATTATGTAGAAGATGGGTGCTGTTGGTTGTGGTTAATAAAGTGAGAAACCTGGAGCTCTTGTGTGAGCATTTTAGCATGAAGAACTGTCTTAGAGGTGACTGGCTAGGATGCAGCAGCTTCCTCTGTCTGCCAGAGTTCCTGACACCAACACAACAGCAGACATGTGTGTCAGCAATGGTGCTGAGAATTTTCAGTTAACACCTCCTAGTGCCTCTCCTCAAATGAAAAGCCCTCTCACACCAGACTCCCACTCTGATGATGTAGCAACAAGCATCTAACATCTTTAGAACATAAACTTTCCATTTCAAACTGTTCTTCATGTAGCTCTCACACACCACTGGAAAACATTCTGGCTTACAGGTAGCAAAGCCAGTTATCAGTGAAATGGCATAGATTTTCCAGATTGACACAGTAAACAAATTCTTGAGTCAAGATTTGTTTTCTTTCATGTCTCATTCAACAGCACGTGTGGGTTCCTTCAGTGTTAGCGGCTTGATTGAGGTATCAAAGATCATTGATACATAGAAAAGATGTGTCCCTGGTCTTAGATAGCTCACTGTCTACAAGTGAGAAACAGACAATGATAATGTTGTTAAAGGTTTACATAAGTAGAACTAGAAAGCTTTGGGTGGCATAATGGATTAAGTGAAACCGTGAAGTCACTGGTGGAAGAGAATGGGAGGTTCTTTTCATGGTGGTTAGAGAATGTCTTGCTGTGGAAGTGATATGTGGTATTAAATATAAACAAAACGACTTACCCATAACAAAAAAAGAGAAAAAAAGCACCTGAGAATATAAAGACCAAAAACAAGAACACGCCCCTCTGCAGTGAAAACAAGTTTAACTTCCTTAAGGAGCAGAATGAAAGTGAAGAACATTTGACCTGTGGTGCAGCAGCAGAGTGTGTGGCAAAGCAAGCCATGAAGAGTCTCTCTTTGAAAAACTTGTTTTTTTATATATTTTGTTTACCTTCCAACTATCTGAGATTGCTCAAATTTCAAGACAGTTGCTACCTAGTTAGGGGCATTAAACTTCACACTTACATGGTGAGATGGTTGACCTTCATTGACAGCTTGCCTGGATTTGGTTACCTAGGAAACAGATCTCTGGGTGTGTCTGTAAAGGCATTTCCAGAGAGCTTTAACTCCAATGAGAAGGACCCACCCTATGGGCTGGAGAGATGGTTCAGCTGTTAAAAGACTAGCTTCACAACCAAAACTAGGAGAGAAGACCCACCCTAAATGGCTGGCTTCTATGGGTTGGGTGGGTCATAGAGTGAATAAGGAGGAATCAAAGTAGACTAAATCTAAGTAGACTGAGCTCTCTCTCTCTCTCTCTCTCTCTCTCTCTCTCCCTCCCTCCCTCTTCTCCCCTCCCTTCCCCTCTCTTCCCTCTTCTCTCTCCACTGTGTGTCTAGCCACCTCATGCATCTGTTACCATTCCCTTCCTACCATGATAACTTATATACTTCCTAAACTATGAAATAAACCCTTCCTGATACTGTTTCAGCCATATATTTTGACACAGGAAAATAACTAACACTTGTGAGTCTCACAGGAGGAAAAAAGGCACACCTCACTGGGGGAGAACTTTGATGTGATTGCTGAGGCCTGCTCACCTGGCATAGCTGTAGTCATTTTGTTCCATGCCTGCCAGCTATTTCATATTGTTGACAGAAAAATAATTTGACTCAGAGCAGGGTCATGCTGGCCATATACCTTACTATTTTCTGTATGTTACGTGGTTTATTAATCTTAAGAAATTTCATAACCATATGCTTCACTTAGGACCTATCAAATTAAAGGTCAATATGAACTGTTATGCCTAAAATAGTTTAAGTTAGGACCAACCACCAGGCAGTGCTTCCCGTACCCCACATGAGTTCATTGTGATTTTTGCAGTTTTAGCTTTTATAAGCTAGCCCTGGGAAATGTTAAAAGCTGAGGTCAGCACTCGAAGCTGAGCCACAGCCCTGATCTATCAGCCTTGGGCTGTGCATTCAGTAAACAAGCCCTGTTTAACTGAGACTGAAGTTTAAGTGGTTTGTGCAGGGATTCCTGAACCCTAACAGTTATAAGTACCATGACCAAAAGCAACCTGGGGAGGATAGAATATATCTCATCTTAAAATAGCCGGTCAGAGTCCATCACTGAAGGAAGTCAGAGCAGGAATGTAATGCTGGAATAAAAACAGAGGACATGGAATAATGCTACTTCTTGGTTTGCTCTCTATGGCTTTCTCAGCCTGCTTTTTTTGTATCATCCGGGACCACCAGCCCATGGGTGGCACTGTCCACAGTGTGCTACATCTTCCCATGTCAATCAGCAATCAAGAAAATAACCTACAGACTTGTTCATGGGTCAGTCTGGTAGTTAAATATTCTCAGTGGAGGTTTTCTCTTCCCTAATGACTCTTGTGTCAAGTTGACGTAAAACTAGCCATGACAGGGTACATACTAGTAAATGCAAACACTGGAATATGATATCCATGTTAACTAGTTCTAAGAAAGTCCTTCTTTACATGAGGAAAATGCAGAAGGCTAAAGTAATCAGAATATATATATATATATTCTGATTTATGTATATATAATTTCCTTCTCTTTCTTTTTACCTCACAGTCTAGGAAGAATTTAAATAATGTCACAAATCTTTAATAGTAATATTAGCTCATGAATTCCCCCTAACCAAACTGTCAGGATGACCAAAGAATAACCTTTTCCCCCAAAATTTTCATTTTCAAAATGAAATTTTCAAAAAACATTAAAACAGCAATTATAGTTGCCTACTGTTAGTGAAAACGTTCTTAGAATTTGGTTGTGACAGAAGGAACAAGATGCAAGTGTCTTAGTTTGTTTGCTACTGCTATGGTAGAACACACTGACCAAAACCCACTTGGAAAGATATGGCTTTCTTTGGCTTACACTTCCCAAACACAGTCCTTCTCGAAGAGAAGTCAGGGCATGAACTCAAGTCTGAAATCAGAAAGCAGGAGCTGAAGCAGAGGCCATAGAGGAGTGCTGCTTACTGGTTTGTTCTTCATGACTTGCTCAGCCTACCTTCTTATATAACCCAGGACCACCTGCTCAAAAGTGGTACTGCCCAGGGTGCGCTGAGTCCTCTCACATTAACTATTAATCAGGAAAGTGCTCACAGGCTTGCCTATCTGTTGGAAACGTTTTCTTTGAAGTTCCCTCTCTCAGATTACTATCTTGTATCAATCAAGCTGGGGGAAAAAACTAATGAGCACAAATTGTAAGCCACTCCTATCCAGAATATATCTAGAACCACTAAGACACAACTGAAAGACCTAAAGGCCCTACAGTGGCAGACTCCTGGGCACTCCTGTGGAAGAGCAAGAAGGTTTCTGTTGGCGAGGGAAAGTCATGGAGGAAGTGGCCAGAGGTCAATTGAAAGGCTCTTCTTGACTGTAAGGTCTTTGGATTTTAAGGAATCTTTATTAGGAAGTCTTTGGGGAGCTGAACGTCTCAACAAGATGATACAACATTCTTAATCTCATTCCAGCTGCTGTGTGGGAAAGATACTAGGAACAAAAAGGCACATTAGGACCAACATGTACCTGTCTGTGTCTCAAGAAGACAAATCCACCTTTGTGGATTTTCAATCTCTATTCCACAGTACATCTTCTGGCCACCAACAGCACCTGATACATAATAGGTATTCAATTAATGCCAGTAGCTCATCTCAGTTGTCTGTGTGGCACCTTCCAAGCGACCTAAGCATAACATCTTCATGAAAACAAACCAGACAGTTTTACTCCAGGACTGACTGTGATCTTTGGACACCAAGGTTATTAACCAGAATGGCATTTTTATCTTTTTGATCCTCACACTTGAGTTGCCATATAGATACTTTTTGCATTTGTTTTATGTGGTGCTCAATAACTTATCTGAATGAGGCGGATGTCATGGGAAGATGTGTGTATGGGGATCACCTTCCAAATATCCGAAGCCACAGACACCTGAACAGGACAGGGGAAAATGGAAGGAGATGTTCTGCAATGAGACAAAGGAAGTCTGACAGTGGAGGATGACGAGAAAATGAGCCAAGGACGATGAAATAGATAACTGAGGAGAAACAGTTTTAGAACACAGCGAGGAAGTTTCAGACCACAAGCTTTCTGTTTCCTGCACTAAAGCAACTCCTGACACTTGAAAGAGCTAGTCTCTGGGGGAAAAAGAGTTGAATGTCACATTTTTTTTAAATCCATAATTAACTAAATAAAACTTGTCCAAGTGTGTGAGAGAGAGTGTCACAAGGATAGAGATGTTTCAATCTCTATTCAACAGTACATCTTCTGGCCACCAACAGTACCTGGTACATAATGTGTATTCAATAAATGCCAGTGGCTACCTACATATACGAAGAAACGAATGCAAAGGATTTCGTGAAAAAGTTTACTCTCTCTTCCAGTGCTTTTCCATATCAAATATAGCAATCTCAAACCTTTAGCTCCAAGTTTAGATTATGCCATTTCCTAAATTATTTGTGTTTTCTAAAAGTTGGTGGAAGGATGTCTTCGATTCTGGGAAAATCCCATTTATCTCTCCCTCTTGAAACTACAGTTGTGAGAAAGCACATTTCAGACAGCAGGGAAAACCCGCAGCTCACCACAACAGCACACAGTGGAGTGTCTAGGCCACTGGAGCATAAATTAAAGAGAACTGGCAGACTTGAGCAAGTAGGCGGTAGGAGGAAGGGGTGGAGCCTGCCTGATCTGAGTATAAAGGCTGAAACCCTCAGAGATCAAGACATTGAACAAGACAGCTCCAGCTAGGGCTCACTGTGGACCACTTGAGCTTCACCAGGGATCTTGAGGAGAAAAAGAATTAAAAAGGATGAATTCTGAAGATTGTTCTATAACGGAGAATAGCTCTTCACATCTGGAGAGAGGGCAAAAGGGTAAGTGATGTGATTTCTTACATTCTGGAATGATCTCTACATTTGATGTATAAAATAGAGCGGAGAATGCAGAGACTTTCGGGAGACTTGGTTATATTTGGTTATATTCTATTCAGTCAATAAAAGAGAAATTGGGCATGGGTAAATACCTCTCTGGCTATGAGAAGTCAAAATACTTGTATGAGAGGGAGCTATATGAATTTCAGAAGCTCATGAAAGAACTTTTCCTTTGAATCGATCTGTATCATCTCAACTCTTAGATTTAAATGGGAAACTGTCTGGCTTGACCTAGTTACTCTCTTGTCATTTTCCCATAATCACCTGTGCATAATCAGTAAGTCCTACCCTTCTCTTTATGAAGAACTCTATTTTCCACACGAAGAGTTACGTTCTTGATCTTTCCTCATACATTTGCCTGCTTTCTCTGTGTATTGCCTTTTTAGTGTTCTCCTGAATCCTCCAGTGGCATTTGGGCCTCCAGGCTCAGAGAAAACAGCATTACACATACCTGAACATATGCAGTGTCATATGGTGATTCATTAGAACATAAACCTGTCATTAAAGTGTCATCTTCTGCAGTGACCTAAGGAACTCCATCCTTCCATTTTGTTCTGTTTCTCTCCTCCAATGAATCACTTCAAATTCTGTAACTATATATTTTTCTTCATTTTTACAAAAACATGATCATCCTTCACATCTCTGTCTCTTCTGTCTGTCTACACACAATTTGCTTCTTGTTGTCAGAATTTTCCCATTCTCTTTCTAACTGAGTGGTGAGGAGCCCTCCAGCACTTAGTACTTGGGAATGAGAGTTATTTGAAAGCACAAGCTGTCCAGTTAATAAAGGGATATGGTATGACCAACACCACCAAGGCACTTGGTGAGGAATGAATTATTTTCTGAGTGTTTCTCTATCAAGTTGGCTTGTTGTTAAAAATAAAGCCTCAGTTACCTTTAAAAACTCATCCCTTGTTTGAGAGCATGAAGTCAAAAACATATAGATATAATGTCTACAATACTCATTTTTAAATACCTAAGTAACCCATACCTGTATGTCTCACTTAATTTTTTTAAAAAAGCAGATAATAATACAATTATAATAAATAGTGGAATGAAGGAAGGACCAAATGCAGAAATTCCTGACCTGGCATGGGATCAGCCCCATCTACCCTTGTATGTTTAACCTACACTCAAGGCCATGTCCTTAGCAACACAGCAGCAATGGAATCAACAGGCTCCTCTTTGGGTGACTGAAAGTTGGTAAATAGGTGGGCCTGTTTTCATGCTCTCCATTAATGCACAGGACTCTGGAGTGTGCTGTTAGGGGGGGATGTTTTGTTGCCTAGGTGACAAGGTGATCTGTGGTTAGTAATGGCCCTGGGTGATGGAAATAAAGTGTTACGTGGGAGTTGGTCTACATACTCTACCCACCAGGTGGGTCAATGGACTGAGCTAGCTGAGGTCTAGGGTTGCTTTGGATGTGGATGTGTTTACTGTGCAGTGAGAGATATTGATAACTTGAGTCCGAGCAATGTGACTATCACATGTTGAGAAATGAAACTAGACCAGTCTCTGAACCTATTACTCAAGTTACTGAAGACTACTTCTGAAGATAATTGTACCTGAGTACAAAAATAAAGGCAGCAGAAAACAGTCCTAGACAGGATCAATCAAGGCTTCTCTTAGAAGATTTGAAATCAGAATTTCACCAAGGAAAAGAAAATCCTACAAAATGTTCATGTTGGTAATTCTAGCTGTGTGATATCCTCTCCAAGCTTATATAGAACAAAATATTTTAAGAAAAAAAAAGAATCCACAAATTCCAAAATACAGTCTACAGAAATAATCTTTTAGTTATAAAAAGTCATCTACAATGAAAAGTTAAATCTTTTTATAATGAGAAAAAAATTGAGATAGCTTCTTACCTTGTAGCCAAAGGCTTCAAGCTTACAGTCCTCTGGCACCAGCTTCTTAAGTGTTGGGATTACAACTATGGAGACTGATTTTCACTGCTAATTATAATCTTATTCAAGGAGTCATTTTACACCAAAATTTCCATGAGCATTAAAAAAAATCACACTGGAGAATTTGGGAAATTACATGGGCATTCTTGTGAGGCCATACTATTTTGAATCTTGAGAGTTCACCCTGCAAAAAACAAAATCCAAAAATCTAAAGCCAAAAATTGACTTTTTCTCTACAGCCCTATTTAAACACTAGGACAGACATATTTCTACCTATCCACATCCTCACATGGAAACATTTATTAGTTATAGGTAACTGTGATTTTGCTCAACCTTTATACAGAAAGCTAAATGGGGAAAAATATACTCTATGTTTTATAGCAATGTTACTTTTCTTTTTTATTTTAATCTGTCTTAGAAAATGGAATGTTTCACTGTTCAGTCTTATAACATCATTTTTAACTGTGCTATAATTTATATGCTATGAACAAAGACATCACAGGAGTGTGGTGTAAGGATACAACAATTGTGTAGCCACAATTCCCATCAATATTTGAACATTCCTGTGACTCTAAGGCATTCAGTGGATGCCATTCTCACAAGCATAAAGGCAAACACTTGTCTTACACTCAACACCACACCTTATTTTGTCTACTTCAAAGTGCCAGTTACATGAAAATATGTATTATATAATCTTCAATGAATACACTTATTTAATTTAACATTATTTTTTAATATCATATGGTATGCATCAGGGTTTTATTTTAATTGCTAGAGTCATTTTATGTAGAAATACGAAAATGCATTTATTCATTCTCAGGCTGACAGATATTTGGATTGTTTTCAGGACTTTGTCTTAGTGATAATTCTATGAATATTGTTATGCAAGGAACATGTTTTATTTCTTTTAGAGGTTTTGTGTGTGTGTGTAGGACTGTATGGATCATACAGCTGTATATGTATAACATTGTTTTTTATTTATGTCTGTGGAAGTGTAGGTCATGTGTGTACAGGTGTCTTCAGAAGCCAGAAGAGGGCACTGGAACCTTCAGAGCTGGAGTGTCAGATGGTTGTGAGCCACCTGATGTGGGTGCTGGGAACCAAACAATGCTCCTCTACAAGAACAGTACATGCTCCCAAACACTGAATACAGTACATACTCTCTAGCCTCTATGTGTCCATAAGATTGTAAAAAATTACTTTCAAGGTATTTTTCAAGTTTACTCTCTTAGCATTAGTATATGAAAGTTTGTACTTGTTCCGTATCTGCACTAGCATTACCAAGGAGCAAAATTGAGGTTTCAATTTTTTATTTTATCCTACTATTGAATATTTATGCATAAATTCACATTGTACACATTTATTCTGAGCATTCCATCTCCCATAAACAGTAGCTAACTCCAAGGAGACTAGGGAACTACAGCCAGGATACTCCTTTTATRTGTCTCCTACAGCAAGTGGATATATGATAATGCTATGCTTGATTTTTTTCATAGCTATAAAATATAACCATTATACCTACTAAATACATATATAAATTATGGATTTATGTATACATACATACATACATACATACATACATACATAGTGAAGATACCTTATTAAGTCAGCCTTTTACTTGCCTTGATTTATCTCTAGCCAGCAAGACATTTTCCAAATGCACTCAGAATTTGGTAAAATTGACTATTAATATTTTTATTAGTGGGACAACACATTGCTATACTTAATTTTATATTTCTCAAAAAAAAATCAGCTGCTCCATCTTACAGCCTGAATTCACCCCATTTCCCTCTCTTTTCAGAACATGGCAGTATACATTTTGAGAAGAATCGTGAAGGATCCATCCAAGTTCCTATCCCTTGTGCTGTGTTTATAGTGGTCMTCATCACTTGCTTAATGATAGCACTCATTGCCTTAAGTGGTAAGTCTATACTTATGAGTTCTCTCAAAGCCTGCTAACCGTAAGCACTCACATACGGCTGACATGAATGGGTCTTAGCTTGTTCTAGTTAATCAGACCTTCTGATTAACTTAGAAACATCTCAGACACATACTGGAAATACAGTCCATGCTCCCTGAATGACAGCTGCAACAATTTTAGAAATTTTTAAAGTGTCTGACTTATACATTATGTAGAAGTGTTTATATTTTTATCTACAAGAAAAGGAGYGTATATACATTTGTGAATAGATATTTTACCTGGAAAATGTGGACTTTTCATTCATTGTTGGCAGGAAAAAACAGTATCTAACCTATAGATTAATCAAAAAGTGGCCRCTAGTTTGCCTTTTATCTCATCCCAACAGACTAAACCCTCTGGTTTACTATGACAGCGACCAACTCCCAAAGCCAGTTGGGGCATGCTGTGCCACCATGCCTGCCAAGGCACATCTATGTCTTTTACAAATAAGAAATGCTACAATTTAAAGAAATACCCCAAGCCTTCCTTCTTACTGTATTCTCGATTGAAAATTTTTCATGTAGTATCTTCTGATCACACTTTTCCTTCCTCTGCCTCCTCCCAGGNTCATCACTTGCTTAATGATAGCACTCATTGCCTTAAGTGGTAAGTCTATACTTATGAGTTCTCTCAAAGCCTGCTAACCGTAAGCACTCACATACGGCTGACATGAATGGGTCTTAGCTTGTTCTAGTTAATCAGACCTTCTGATTAACTTAGAAACATCTCAGACACATACTGGAAATACAGTCCATGCTCCCTGAATGACAGCTGCAACAATTTTAGAAATTTTTAAAGTGTCTGACTTATACATTATGTAGAAGTGTTTATATTTTTAATCTACAAGAAAAGGAGAGTATATACATTTGTGAATAGATATTTTACCTGGAAAATGTGGACTTTTCATTCATTGTTGGCAGGAAAAAACAGTATCTAACCTATAGATTAATCAAAAAGTGGCCRCTAGTTTGCCTTTTATCTCATCCCAACAGACTAAACCCTCTGGTTTACTATGACAGCGACCAACTCCCAAAGCCAGTTGGGGCATGCTGTGCCACCATGCCTGCCAAGGCACATCTATGTCTTTTACAAATAAGAAATGCTACAATTTAAAGAAATACCCCAAGCCTTCCTTCTTACTGTATTCTCGATTGAAAATTTTTCATGTAGTATCTTCTGATCACACTTTTCCTTCCTCTGCCTCCTCCCAGGMCTCCTTATGTTCTTTATTCTCTGCTGYTTGAAATGAGCCCTTGGCCAAATTCCTGTGTGTGGTCATTTATACTCAAAACATCACTTAGAATTTACAATATTTGTTTCTCCTTTTAGCCCAAATGTTATTTTTGAGATTTTCCCCACTTCCCTGACACTTTCTGGCCTAACAACTAAGACAACACAGCCCTTTGTTCATGCCCCAATCCTGTCCTAAGGGACACTGGACACTGGACAGATGGTAGCTGAGGTCTGCTTTCTTCTTCCTTTCAAAAGAGCAGAGTGTCCCCTAGACTAGGTTTACCTGTGGAGAGGGATTGGTTTCTTCTGTTAATAAAACAAATGTTCCTTCTGTCCACAGTGGGCAAGTACAATTGTCCGGGGTTGTATGAGAAGGTGGAGTCATCTGACCACCATGTTGCTACCTGTGAGAATGAGTGGATTTCATACAAGAGGAAATGTTACTTTTTCTCAACCACAACCAAGAGTTGGGCCTCGGCCCAAAACTCTTGTTCTGAAGATGCTGCTACTCTTGCTGTTATTGATTTGGAAAAGGACATGGTAAGACTCACACCTGATCCCATCAAATACTGTTGTTCTATTTAGATCTTCTGTGGTTCCACTCTGTTCTAAGTGCAAACTGGGCACCTGTCTCACTTGCAGGGAAACTTAGTTGTGGGATGGGGGTGGGGTACCATTGAACAATTTAAAAGGTCAAAATAATAGTATGCTGTAGTCTCCCAATGTGGTTTCATTGCTTAGTTTCAGATGAGCTGAGGCCACRCATAGCTAGCACTKATCAGCTTAGCCGTGACTCTCAGTCGTGTTTGTAACCTTACTCCATTCTGCTTTAAGATATTTCTGAAGCGATATGCTGGTGGACTGGAACACTGGATTAAGCTGAAAAATGAAGCTAATCAGACACGGACATGGGCAAGCGGCAAAGAATTTAACAGCCGGTAAGTCACAAGAAAACTCTCTGGCCTCTCTAGACTGACACTTTTTTAAAGATATAAATTCCTTTTCTTCTTTCATTTTTTGTTTGTTTGTTTGGTTGTTTTTTTTTAAACCTTTCTTCCCTTTTCTTCTTTCTAAGTTCCACTGTCCATGGCCATTCAGTTCTTCTTCACACAGCTCTCACCATTGTTTTCATGTGTGCTATGCTCCTTGGAATTATTGAGAGGCCTCCTTTACTATTAAAACTCACTCGATAACCACTTCTAATCCCTTAACTTTGTTTTAGCTACTACTAGTGTGAGCAGTAGTCTTAGTGAGTTTGACATAGTCAAACATAGTCCCAGGACACTTTGCATGGTGAGCAGTGAAGTAGTCGCTGGGAAAAAATTTCCTGTTTCACTTCCCTTTCCCAGTTTCCATCCCTATAGGGACAAAGGACAATATTTTAGTGCCTAAATRTAAGTGTCTACTAATCTACATCCATCTCCTCCCATCAATAAAGACCCTTTCATTACCTACTATTAAGTCAGACTTCATGTTTTGAGGAGCATTCTATAAATTTAGTGTTGATCTTTGCAATATGTAAACAATGTGTTGAATAAACTTCTCACTCTCTTAACATTTGTAGGACTGATAACAATATCAGTATTAAAAATCTGTATTTCTAAATTAGTCATGGTGATGCATGTTCTTTGTTTCAGCACCCAGGAGGCAGAGGCAGCTGAGTTTCTGTGAACTCAAGCCTAGCCTAGCCTAATAATGAAACCCTCTTCCAAAAACAAATTGTATTTCTGGTAAAGGGACTTTTAGCCTGCGTCCCATGGTTATATAGCCATGACTAGGCTACCAAGGAATATAAGAAAACCACTGRTGGTCTAAATAAAATATCAGTATTTGATGAAATTAGCGACGACCATGCCCTACGGTCCCTAAACTGTCCTTCTTAAAGGATCTATTGGGGAAATAAGATAACAGACTCTGCTGGGACGCCTATTAAAATCAGAAAACTAGAGTCTTTAGTTCTGCCTACTTTCTCTACCAATGATCCCCTTCCAGTGCTGTCTGTTGTCTCTACACATGAGACCATGGCTACTTGGCTGGAAGTCTTGTGTTTTGTGCTTCCTACTCAGGGAATAAACAGAAAAGGCAGAGGTCACCTAGAAGTTTATTCTCATATAACTGCCTGGAAATGACAGCCTGGAAATAAATCTGAGTGTCTCTATGGTTTGACAGGTTCAACTTGACGGGGACTGAGAGCTGTGTGTCCCTGAACCACACAGRTGTTGCTACTGTGGACTGCGAGGCAAACTTACACTGGGTCTGCAGCAAGCCCTCCAGATGACGAGGAAGCATAGATGTGTAGAAGACTGTGCCATAGCGCCACAGGGAAGCTGTGTGACTGGATGCTGCTCTGTGGCTGCACTTTCCACAAAGACTGCACAAACCAACTTTACATCATCCCGGAACTCCTCCAGGTGGGACTGTGGGACATGAGGAGGAAGATCCAGGAAGATCCCTTGACCAGGAACTGAAAATGTCACCAACTGACTGGTAATCACATCAAGGATGAGAGGATGGCCAGGAAGCCTCCTCATAAATGCACTTTATATTTTAAACCTAGAATGAATAAAAATGTCTAGCTTTAGAATTACTATTTATTGCCGARTGACTGCGACAGCCAGCGCCTTTCATGCATTTGCACTATTTGGGGGTGGGGGCTCCGGTAGTAGGAAGAGCTGAATGTAGATACAGRAAGATTTGACTRTTTAATGGTTTTCTCGTTAATCAAAAGGCATTCACAAGTAGACCAATGCTTATGAAACCAAGCTTTGCAATAGCTCCATCTATTTACAGACATTTGCCACATTGTTTTGTCAATTGTTTTTCACCCCCAAAAAAATAAGAGCGACCTTTTCTTCAACTTCCTCAGTGTAGACAGTTCATTTTCAATAGTACATATTTCTTAGTCTTTCAAACCTCCATAGGGTATTTCAAGGAAGAAACAAAAGCACAGCATATGAGGAATATCTGTAGAGCAGATTTCAAAGGGCTGAAAAGAAAAGTGCAATATGTGTCGTGGCAGAGCTCCGTCAGGACACACACACACCCTGTGGTTTGACCCTGRAGTAACTCCCTTCTTGTCACATAACCTGCTTGTGTCTTTCCCAGTCCTTTGTCCAAAGTATTTCCCATGTGCAATAAAGTGTTTATGTATTTGTTTGTGTTTTAAAACCCACTGTAAAGTTTAAGCTGTTTCTATGTATGTGAAAATAAAAGAATAGATACATGATTTCCAGTGCTTCTCATTCAAACTGCATTCAAAGTACCGTGTTAGAGCATCAAACTGCCGTCCACTGAGGGGTCTCAAAACCTTTAGATTAGTGCAGTTCACAAACCTCACCAGAGAAGATCCTTTGTGCAGTGGCCAGTGGTCAATGCAAAGTCTCCAAACTAGTAAGAGCATGGAGAATGGGAGGCTGTGGGGTGCCCTGTCACAAAATAAGAACTCTCCCTGAAAGGTGCAGGAAATATCATGGAAGCCGGGGCAGCAAAACTGTAAGATCCAGAGGTCAGGGAGGGCTGGGGCAGAACCATCTTCTGGGCATGAGAGGACCACTGCACTCTCAGAAMTATTTTATGAATTAATGCTGCAATATCATCCTTTTGGGATGTCTGAGTACAGATGACATTCATTTATATACATACATATATATATACGCATATATAAACTGTGCTCACCTTTATGACATATAGAAAAGAAACTTGGGTTTAGAGTTCTTCTTAATGAAAAATAACATGAAGTTTACTAGCCACTGAGAGCCTCAGTTCCATAGCTACAGAATGAAGCAGGTGGCCTCCTCACTTTAATATTCTATCATTAATAACCACAGCCTTGTCYTGACTCATGCTGAAAAACAGTCTTGTGATTTGCATGGTGTGGATGTGTGAGTGGAAACACTGCTGTTGAGARCCACAGGATGAGAGACAGCTGACCTAAGTCTTACTTCTGCCATCCACTGGATCACGAGTTACTTTACAATTAATTAGAGATTGAGCTGAAACTAATTAGAAACTTATGCAAAATGACCTTAAACCACCACCAAGTTCACAGTGTCGTGCGATATACCAAATATTGATAATTTTACATTTGAAACACTTTGGCAACAAATTTTTGTATTGTATAAAATATCATTTATTCAAAGTATGTCTATTTCTACATAGCATACATAGATTTGCTTTCTAATGAATTGTAAACAAGCATGTAGTAGTAGAATTAAAATACCCAGCTACTGCAGGATACACGTGTGTAGAGCTTATATCCACATGTGAAACAGACAATAAAATAATACTTATCGTGTATTAGATGTGACAGAAAATATGTACTTTGCTATCAGAATCCTTTTGAAGTACAGAACTCATTATTTTTACTATGGTCAAACTTT
>BDUI01001505.1:22483-56688 GCA_002335545.1 Apodemus speciosus
AAATTGTGGTATAAACAGAGTTATGTTTATATCCTAAAACTTTAGATTATTATTGGTATAGAACAGAGTTATGTAGCCATGGCAATTGATATACTGCTAACTGAAAACAGCTTTCAGTTAAGCACATAGATGGAAATATACTTGAACTCATTCTATTTAAAATCCAGCCTTGATATGCGGGTTTTGGAATACTCTTATTGTAACTTGCTATGCCATGTTTGGTTGGTATCTCTCGGAGGTCTGTTTTTTGTTTGTTTCTTTGTTTTTAAGGGAACAAAGGAAGAGTGGATCTGGAGAAATTGGGAGGTGTGGAGAGGATCACGAAGAGTGGAGGGAAGGGAAACTGTGGTCGGGAGGTAATGTATGAAAGAAGAATTTAAAACAACAAAACAACAGAATATAAGTTGTAGCTTAAAAGGCATATGGGAGAATGGATATAATGTCCAAAGTTATTAGCCAAATAGATTATGAGTTTCTGAAAACTATTGATGACTATGTCTAAAGTGTTATGCAAATCAGGTTAAAGCAGGTACAGGAGAGAGGAGCAGGTAAGGCATACAGTTAGATGCAGGTGAGGATACAGGTGAGATACAGCTAGGACCTGGGAAAGGACCGAAAGCATGGCTCAGTGCATTGAAGAGTTCTTTCTATGTACGCTGAGTCAGCTCCCCTTCTGACCATTAGGTCTGTGAGTCTACCTCTGGAAGCCTCTGAATAACATGGCTTAGTGAAACAGCCTGAGATCAAACAGCTTCCAAAGAAGAGGCTGCTTATCTTTGAGCGGGGCCTGCCAATCCACTTACCTCGCCCACTATCAGAGAGCTTGCAGCCAGCCTTTTCAGGCAGGCAGGACAGCACTGAYAGAGGAAATGTAAGTCAGTCCTGGGTAATAAACAGCATATCTTTTTGTTCATAAACACGCTGGACAACTGAGCATCAGGAGGTACTTGATTTTAAACACTGTGGCAAGAACAAGTCTACGGATTTATAAAATCATTCTGTTWTCTTTTTTTTTTTTTTTTTTTTTTTTTTTGGAATGCAAGAGAAACACATTGTACCTAGCACCAGATGATTAGTTTCCCATAGTGGAGTATGAGTAGAAATATACTACTTCTAAGCATGGCACAAACACAACATCTCCACTGTGTTATTTATCTCCTAAACTCTCATGGCAGTGATGAGAAGCTGTGTAACCTCTCACAGAGAGCTTCTACTCAGGAAGGACTCCTGCCTGAGATGACAAGCACTTGCCTCTGTCAAGAGACATAAAACCAGCTTCCACTGGGTTAAGAAGCTAAGGAACTGGAAGTTTGCTCTAGACAGTGGTATCATTTACCCTCACTGCTATAGCAGCATAAAGCACAGAGGGCAGGATTATCCAGCAAGATGACTCCAGAGGAAAGAGATATGACTGACTAGAAGACAAGAACTTCGGATGAACCCTACGTCTCCTGTGGTTTATTTCCTTTTGCTTTATTTTAGACAAAGTCTTATTCTATAAGGAGAATTCACTTAGTAAATTAATTCACTTAGGGAAATCGTTAAGTCACTGTTTACATAGATGAGAATTTTTGAGAAAAACTGAAAACTATCAAACATAGGCAAACAACAAATAGAAAAGATTAAGGTAAAAATTAAGTAATAATAATAATGAAATATACATATAGTTTCATTAAATTCTATAATAATACAAAGATAAAATAGATTTTTTAAATTTTTTTGCTTGTAATACATTTGGACTGAATTTTTCCTCCCTCTGCTCCTCTAACCTCTTCCCACCTCCATCACACCAGAATGACTCCTCTGTTTTCCTTCAGAAAAGAGCAGGCCTCCCAGGAATATCCATCAAATAAACCCTCATATCAGGGCTGGAAGGCAACCCCATAGGAGGAAAAGGATCCCAAGAGCAGGCAAAAGAGTCAGAGACACCTACATTCCCACTGTTAGGAGTCCATCCCATCAGAATACCAAGCTACGCGACCGCAACATATGCAGAGCACCTAGCTGCAGACCCATGCAAGCTACAGGATTGCAGCTCCAGTCTCTGTGAGCCCCTATGAGCTTTGCTTAGTTGAAGACTATGGACTGTGTTCTCCTGGTTTCCTTGATCCCCTAGGCTTCTGAAATGAAATGTTCTTAAAAACAAATGACAGGAAATAATGAATCAGGTACAAGTCACCCACAARGGATTGTGAATCAGAGTGTCCGCTGAATTCTCAGTGATAGTATGATTAGCAGAAATGAAAGAATCAGGGCTCCCATCAAGCTACAGAAGAAAATCTTATACACTCCACACTCTATACCTAACCAAAATATTCACCAAGCATAAAGATAATATAAAACCAATTTCAGATATGTGAGCATTGAATTATTCTTGAAACAAGTATTAAAATGGGTACCACAACAAAATGCAATCTTCAGAAAGCGTGAGCATAAGAAATATGACATACAATGAAACAAACTTGAAAATTCAGTGAACAACAGTGAATATCTCAAGAAAAAAAATGAATATTTTTAAACATTTCAAGAACTGAAATATTAAAGAAGATGAGCAATCATAGTCAGAATGTTAACAGATATTCCATCCCAGGATTTTCTCAGTGAGCTCTGTGTGAACCAGACATCAACAAAGGCATCAGCGGAAGCTGTGCATTGACTCATCAGCACAAGCTTCTGTTGTCAATACTCATTGGAGTCCATCAATAGTGGCAACTACAGGTGCCAATGATAAGTATTCACTGTATAACATTCCCCTGGGTTTTGAAGAGACTACCTAGCAACCTGGGTACTGGTGACCCCCTTTTATCATCAGGAAAGCAAATTCAACTTCAAAGTAAAATGATATATTTTAAGGAGGACGGTCTTTTCTTTTCTATAGTGGTTCTATCAGTATCTATGCCATTGACGTTTCTGACAAAATAACATATTTCATATTTTATGATTTACATCCATAGAATGTTCAGCTTTTATCACACACCTCCCACCCCTCAGAAGCAGCTTGATAAAAAAGCGAAGTGGCGTGACCATGCAAATTTTCACACACGGCTAGACAGAGAGGCTGGAACAGTATGCTAGAGTGAATGACATATGTCTCATCTTGGCAGAAATGTGATACTTTACATCTTATTGGAAAACTGAGGGCTGAGAACTCAAGGAGCAGAAATAGGAATGAGTCTTTCGCTATTACACCTTACAGACAAACAAAGAATTTTTCTGTTTCTGTTTTTTTGTTTGTTTGTTTGTTTTTCCCAATACCTTGTTTCGTTTCTATTCTTGAGAGGATTGTTTTCACAAAGAAGTTATTGTTTCATTAAATAGGAAGTTGCTAGTGGCCTCTGACATTTGTTGTTTCTCCTACTACTAAAGCAGTAAGCAGCAAAAGTAGACAACGTCTTGGATTCCCCTGGCCATTTATGAGAAAGTTGATGGCTGTCATATTATGGTAGAAAGCAGATCTATTCCAATATCACCCAATATTCCTAAATAAATGTATCACACATCAATTCACAACCTAATAAGACCAAAAACTCAGATTCTTTAAAAATGAAGATATAATTCACTCTAACAAAGACCTCCATGCTTGGAGAAGACAGGAAAAACTGAATGGGAGGGGGAAATGGTTGTAAATATTTGTTCTAACAAGTAAATAAGCATAGACTGCAGCAGCCAGGGGTGGCAATTTTAATCCTCCATCTTTTCTGTCTGTGTGAGCAAACATACACTCTGAGGTGTATGGGATAGTGACTACAGCTTTAGATTTCAGGTGGATTCAAATTAAATTATTGTTCTGTATTCCCTTGTTAATTTACATAGCTTAGACACCTGTTTCTTTTGATCCTGGGCTCCTGCTTCATGCAAAACAGTCTTTAACCACAACCTCCCTCTCCCTCTCCCTCTCCCTCTCCCTCTCCCTCTCCCTCTCCCTTCCTCTCCCCCTCCCCCCTCTCTCTCTGGAAATACAGCCTGTATAGGGCAGTCATAAGGCCATCCTGAGGTTCTCAACCAGCATTMCTCTCCCTGGCCCCAGCAAAGTCACCTAGGAAACTCAGAGAACAGAACTAGAGAGCAGATTTGCAGGTCTCCTTTGATTAATATGTTTKAYTGAGAAAGAAAACTCAAAGGATGGCCTATTTTGACATCTTTGTCTTTGGCTCCTGATATCTTGTCTTTTCATCTAACTGGTATTTAAAAAGAAAGAAAAAGCCTTAAACACCTTTTTATTATTATGAAGCACTTCAACTCTGCCTAATGGCCAATATGGAAATTCGCATTTGTGTGTTACATTTAGTCCAAAACAAAAGTTTTTAAAATGGCAGCCAATCTGACTACTTCTTGTACTTATGTAGAACAAGCCTCGGGTCTCTCCTCTTGGAGAGAGTTGGTAGAGTGCTCTGACCACTTTCTCAGTCACATTGTACTCACTTTGACCACCTGAATGGTTCAGGAATCAGCTTGCATTCCTGTCAACCAACTCCTTAACTTAAAAAAAATGTATACAATTGCATTTAGCGTCTGATAAACTATTAGATCATTGAAAAAAGCATACATCATAGCCTTTCACAAACTTCTTTGAGTCCCAACAAAAAACTTTTAAAAGACCCTAAACACCTGCTTACAAAGACATAAAACTATTTCTAGATGGAAAAAATAGACTAAATTATACAATTCAAAATCAAACTTATTACTAACAAAAGAACTAATTTGGAGTAAATGTTTGACATACAACCAAATAACTTCAGTGTGATTAATTTAGACCATAGACTTCCCATCTTCATTGCAGTACCTGTCTCTGGCACCATCAATTAAAAAAAAAAAAGACTTAATTGAAGGAGAATTATTTTATTAAAATGTTTATAGAATACAGTTTGCCAATATTCTTCTGATTGTTCAGAGTGAAATGTATTCATCAGATAAGCCATTCTAAAATCTTACATTTTCTACTCTGAACCAGGAAAAGAGAAAAAAATTGCAAATCCCAGCCCTCTTTATCTGTTGGTGTTTACACCTTAAACTATGAGTATTTATCTAAAAAAAAAAATTACTCCAAATTATAAGACAGAAAAGAGCATAATACCCTGTTAGCTTATTTGAAGATTTGAGGCTCTCACAGGGGAGTTATTTAACATACCATCATTATTAGTCTTCAGAATGAATTACTCCAATTTGGAATGCATTGCTAAGCCCCTTCTTAATCAGCCACCTCACTCAGTTCCTACTGCATTCAAATTAAAGAAAATGATAGCTTTTGGAGACCATTWGGAATAATTACCCCTTTTATAATCTATAATTTGATCATAGATAATTATCTGATGTAACAATAGAATAATTAGACTTGTTTCTCTATCTGTGTTTGTGTGTGGTCACAGTTGCCGGATTATATTTTTTTAATGTTTTCAGATTATAATATAATCACATCATTTTCCCTTTCCTCCCTCTAAACTCTTCTATGTACCACACTGGCCTTCTCCCCAGAATTGCTCCCTTTCAAATTCATGTCCTAATTTTCTTGTTGTTACATTTTGCTGTTGTTCTTGTATGTGTGTTCCTAAATAAAGAAAAACAACCTTCCAGTCTTTATATTGTTACTTGTATGTACATGTTTTCTGGGTTGACCATTTTTAACACCCTATGAAAATTGATCAACTCAATAAGTGTCACAGACACAAAAGATTCAGATGATTGCGAAGTGCAGTGTATACTCAAAGTAGTATTTTTTTTTTTTTTTTTGCCTTTCTCAATGGAGTGAATTTCTCAATTTGCCGTTCTCACTGGAATGAAGATGAATTTAGCGGAAAAAAATATATACTAGATTATTTCAATGGGAAGACACTGTTAGGGAAAAAATAAGCAAACTGACACAGAAAATGGTTATGAGATGTTGGTCAGTCTAGGAGAGGAAAAAGGCATTGCTAAAAATCATCATTTATAATCTAGAAAAACCATAATCTGAGCAGAAGATCTCAGGCTCCTCTGTTATAACCTAAGAGATGAAGTACATTTTCTTATGCTCCAGAAGAAAAATAGACATAATAAAATGTATTTTTTCTCCCTTTGAGACAGAATTTGTCTTAATTAGCCAGATATTCTTCTAATTCAAGGTTTTTCTTTTCAGCTTTGGGAATGCTGGGATTACAGGCACGCACCACCACACATGGCCAATATTTATCATTTTAACTGCAGTTCAGTATATTAATTTTGTCTACAAATTACACCATCATTACCACTATATCTACCCAAAATATCTTTAATGACTTTAATTAAAAAATGTATTATTAAATAAAAACTTCTCTTCTTAATTCAATTTATATTGCTGTGATAAATACTATGCAGATGTACCTTGGGGAGAAAAAGGTTTGTTTCAGTTTATAGTTTATAGTCCTTCATGAAGGGAAGGCAGAGAACATTAGGATATAACCTGGAGCAAACTAAAGCAGAGACAATGGAGCAGTCCTGCTTACAACTATGGAAAACTTACTGTTCTCCATAGCTTGCTCAGCCTACCTTCTTATACAATTTAGGATTATCTGTCTAGGGTTGAAACCACCCATAATGGGCAGAGCCCATCCATATCAATCATTAAGAAAATGCCCCAAAGACTTGCCCACAGGCCAGTCAAATAGAGGCAAGTTTTCAGTTGAGATTCCCTCTTCACAGCTATATTCTGATTTCTGAAAGATAGACAAAAACCAAACAGTACAATTTTCCTCTATCCTTGCAGCCCTGATAGCCATAAATCCATCTTTTATGTTTATTAATTTGCTTATTCATGGTACATTATTTTTATGATCCAAATGTTTGGTCTCCCCCAACTTTTCACATATTGAAACTATAACCTATAATATTGATGTCAGAAAGTGATGCATTTGGAATATAGAATCATCATAAATGAGATTATTACCTGATGAAAGAATCCCAAGAGACGCTTCCTATATATCCTGCAATGTGAGCATACAACAAATACATGAACCTGGAAGTCAGCTATGGCCAGATGCTGAATCTGCTAGTGAATTCCTGAGTTGTACAATCCCAGAATTGAAAGAATTATATTTACGTTGCTTTTATTCTATGGCATTTTTCTCTGTAGCACTCCATGAAACTACAACACTGAGGTAACTGGAAATGTATAATATTTGCCACTCTTTCCTCAGATTGTGTCATTAAGTATAAGAATTTCAAGATTCGTTCAGGTTGTGGCATATTCTGAAGTCTCAAGTCTGTGGTGTAGTGTGATAGCACACGTTTGTAAAGAGACTATCTTGCGTATTATAATGGATGCATCACCTGTCAATTAAAAAAAAAATTTATGGTCTATAGAAAATGATAGATAGAAGGTGGGATATCTGGGAGGTAGAAAGAGTTCTGGAAGATCCAGGCATGAGATTTGCTGGGAAGATGTAACAAGACAAACACATGGTCCCTGAGCACAGGTAGCCAGCCACATGGCGGAATGTAGGTTAAGATAAACGGGTCATTTTAGTTATGATCTAATAAGAGAAAGGCCTACTAATATGGCCAAGATACTTGTAAATATATTTTGAACTTGAGCGTTATTTCGGGAACCATGAGGCTGGGAGGGGGAAGAACTGGACATAATTTCTACATTTTTACTTTCAGTACATAGGAGGCAGAGACACAAGCATCTATGTGATTTGAAGGTCAACCTGTTCTATATATTGAGTTCCAGTCCAGCTATAGTTACATAGTGAGACCATGTCTCTATTTTTTTCATGCCTCTTTATTGTTGTATAGTATATTGATTATATGTACCAGATTTTTATAATCTTTTCATCTGATGATGAACAGTTCCTACTTTTGGCAATTTTTATGATTAATGTTATTATTACGATGCAACTGTTTCTACTAGGCCTTGTTTTCAATTTGGGTAAAGATAGGCACAAGTAGAATCACTACATTATGTGGCAAGCCTATAGTCAGTTTTCGATGGAAAGCTATACTTCTCTTCACAGTGAGCATCATTGTTACATTCTCCCCATCTGGGATAGTTTTTATATGTGTGGCCCAAGGAGTGGCTCTATTAGATGTGGCCTTGTTGGAATAGGTGTGTCACTGTGGATATGGGCTTAAGACCCTCCCTCATCCTAGCTGACTGGAAGCCAGTCTTCCACCAGCAAGCAGCCTTCAGATGAAGATGTAGAACTCTCAACTCCACCTGTCCCAGGCCTGCTTAAAGGTTGCCATGCTCCTGTCTTGATGATTATGGATGGAACCTCTGAACCTGTAAGCCAGCCCCAATTAATTGCTGTCCTTATAAGAGTTGCCATGGTGATGGTGTCTGTTCATAGCAGTAAAACCCTAACTATGACATCATCAGTGTGCATGATTTCTAGTTGCTGCACAGCACCCTCAACACTTGTGATGTTTCAATGTCCTACAAGATATGAAGGATCTCCCTGTAGCTTTAATGTCAATTTTTCTAATGACTAAAGGCATATAGCATATTTAAACACATTTATTTGATATTTATATATTTGTTTTGGTGTGTTAGCTGTGGAAAATACAGGTGAGATAAACCATTTAAATTGGAAATATTTATTTTGGCTCATGTTTTCACGTGATGGTCAACTCACATCATTACTTTTGGTTGAGCTGACAGAAAATCATAGTAAAGAAGGTTTGATGGAGCCGAGCAGCTAGGAGAAAGAGGGTGTGAGGAGGAACCACAATAAGGCACCTTTCAGAAGCATGTCCCCAGTGACCTATTTCCCACTTTTTAAAAATATTATTTATTGTTACTTTTATTAATTTGTGTGTTTAAGTGTTTTGCTTGCATTTGTGCACTACATGAATGCATAGTACCCACAGAAGCCAGAATAGTTCTGGTACCCTGGGACTGGAGTTACAGATGGTATGAACCACCATGCAGGTGCTGGAATCAAGCCTTGATCCTCTAGAAGAGCAGCGATTCTCTTAACCACTGAGCTATCCCTCTAAACCCTGTATTTCCTCTAATTCCATCAAAGTATAAACTTTACAGTGTGATAACTCTCTAATTAGATCATATCCCTCAGGATCCAGTCACTTCTCAGTGATTTGGTCTACAAGCTGAGGAGCAAGTATTTACCCTCTGAGTCCTTTGAAGATGTTCATGTACAAACCCTAACATCTCTTTGGAGAATTATCTATTTAAATGTCCTGTCCATGTTTGAATTGAGYTATTCTTCATTTATTGTCATGGTTAGGTTTAAGTATTCTTTATGAATTCTGATATTAATCCTTTAGCAGGTACATAATTGGTAAATATTCCTCTAATTCTCTACACTGTGTTTTTACTTTTGATAACATTCTATTGTGCACAGAAATTCTCTTTTCTTTCTTTTAGATTTATTTATTTTATGTATATATACACCATTGCTCTCTTCAGACAAACCAGAAGAGGGCATCAGATCTCATTACAGATGGTTGTGAGCCAACATGTGGTTGCTGGGAATTGAACTCAGGACCTTTGGAGGAGCAGTCTGTGCTCTTAACTGCTAAGCTATCTCTCCAGTACCTTGCACAGAAATTCTTAACTTTTAAGGTCTAATTTAACTGTATTATTTTTCTTTTCTTGAATGAGTCCTATATGTTGCATTTTCACTAATCCAATGACAAAGTTTTCACCAATGCTTTCTTTTAGCTTTTTTGTAGTTTAAGCTTTAAGTTTAGACCATTGATCCGTTTTGAACTCACATTGGTATTTGGTGTATAGTGAGGACCCAAGTTCGGTCTTGAACAGATCAATATCCAAGTACCATTTATTGAAAAGATTTTTTTTCCCACTAGAAGTGACTTGGCACACTTGTTGAAAATCAATTGGCCACTTATGTGAGGGTTATTTCTGGACTCTTAGCTGATATTTTGAGGATGAACAGGAATTAAGTCATGGACAAAAGAGAGAAACACCTCTCAAAGAAGACAGATTGATTCGTACAACGGTAAGCATTGACTTCCTTTTCTAGGTGTGAAGGAATGTAGCACTGACAAATCTCACTCCGCCATTCTGTTCATGGATAATGTATTAAGTTATTCTGACATTTAGGTCTCTTGGGGGGAAATTTTGAGTTATTTACTTTACTTTGATGTCTCTATCAGAGAAGGGTAGCACTTAATCCATTCTTCTTTGTCTCACAACCACTGTGTCACATGCATGCCTTTTTTCTCTTTTTAGAAGCCAGCAGGTATCAGTGACTCAGAAATGCACAGCTCTCAAATAAACATCATTTACAACAACATTGCAAAAAGGAAGAGCCTAATTATCTTAGTACAGCCCACTTTGCCAACAACAAAAGTAGTATTCTATACTGCTATGAAGAATAGAACTAGAATAGTATCATTCAGCTAACTACAAGCTATTAACAAAGGAAATTTCTGCAATTTATGCCAATTATATTTATGAGTCTATATTTTCTGTCGATTTTTTTGCCCATCAATTCCCTTTGAACAGAATTAATGAATGATATATCTAGTTAGGAAATGTACTGTTTTCTGATATGGAAATAAACAATTTCATGTCGTTTATTTAAGATAAAGTCTAATCATATAGGTTTTCATTTGAATGTGTGTTAATTAACCATGATTTTAAAAAAAAAATCTCTTCCATACCACTTCCATACCATTCCTTTTAGCTTTATAAAAGAGAAAACATCAGCTAATTTCTGATAAGTTATTTCTCTACTGCCAGTGAAATGAACCAATTTAAAGCAGATAAGACTATATTAAGGCAGTTTTGTTGGGAAGCTGCTCTCAAGTGGTCAAGGTCACTGGCCTCCAGGATTGAGGCCAGGGAAGTCACTATGGGAAAGGGTCGAGGTGGAGAGTAAGGGAGAAAGGGCCCAGCGGTAGAAAGAGACTGGAAAAATTGGATTATATAGGAAGGAGTCTCTGGGGGAAGGGCAGGTTAGCCCCTGGGCTGGAAAGTTTAGGGTTGGGGTCAGGGTATGCCAGGTAGGAACTGAGGGATGCTGGCAGAACCCGGAGGTCACGTCTGCTTTGGAATGTAAAATATGCACCTCGGTCCCTTGTCCTGGGGTCATAACCACACTAGTTCTAAGGGATACAGCGCTGGCAAGGTGAAGCAAAGACTCAGATGAAGCTTTGTAAGTACTGCTCACAGGAGCCTCCTCAGTTCTGTAGACAGGTCCCTATATCCTCCTCCTATAGCTCCCAGAGATGTGGATGTACAGGAAAGAGAAGGAGAAAAGCAGAGAAGAGTGATGGTGGGTGGGGGAATGGGGGGATGGAGAGGAAGAGGGGACAGGAGGGAAAAAGAGAAAAAGCAAAGCTGCTGCTTCTCCAAGTGTGTGTGTGTGTGTGTGTGTGTGTGTGTGTCCAAACTTTACAGTTCAACTGTTTCAAATTATACACTTAATTTCAACAAACATTCATTTAAACTGTCAGTGACGGTCCTATTGTTATTTGAGAAATCAAAGGGACATATACCCAGAAACTATTGTCGTTTTTATAAATATTTCCAAGAATGTAAGACAACAGAAATGCCTTTGTGTATATAATAAAGTAAGAAAGAGCTTTTGTTACTTGCTGCAGGAAATTTCACGATGCACTGATTCTGCCAACTTATCATAGAAATTGTTCTAGAATATTACACTCCTTAGACATTGTACTGTGCCTGACACCTGTCACAATTATGCTCTTTATATTTTTTGTGCTTCTTTGTTAACTTTTCTCTATTTTGCCTTTAGATGAATGAATTATGTCCACTTGTCTTTATCTTTTATCTACAACTTGAAAGGTTAACACCCTATTTTAGAGATAATCTAACGTGATTATCTTAAGCCATTAAAATTCTTTTAACCTAATTATGCCAACAGTAACTACTGGCTTCCTCTGATGGATGTCAAGRAATTCAGCTCTGATGAAGTTCCACCTTTGCTGTTCCTTTTTCATATTTTACATTATATTAACCTGAAAGTTTAAAATCTTTGAAAATAAAAATTTGCGGAGGGGTGGGGGTGATAGAGAGATGTCTCTGCACTCGTGTACTTGCTGAACAAGTAGGAGGACTTGAGTCCAGGCCCCCAGGACCCTCTTAAAACACTGTGTTACCCTATGTGCCTGTAACCCCTGTGTTTTGGAGGGAGGAGATAGGAAAATGTCTGGGGCTTGTTGGCCAGTTAGCTTAGTCAAAAGGGGCGTGCTCAAATTTAGTTAGACACTGTCCCAAGCACATAACAAAGAATGATAGAAAAAGGTATTTGTTCTATCCTCCTCTTGCCTCCTATGGATTCATATACCAGACAGCACACATGACACATTCATGTACATGCATGCACATGCACAGCTTTGTTTATATGGACACTTGATATTTTGCATTGCTACCATCACCCTCAGTTATAGTACTTTTTGTCGAGTACAGGACAGTGATTTTTCTGACCTATATTTTGTCTGTGTTTTATTTATCCTGTGATTTTTTTTTAGACAATTTAAGTGACTATAAGCACTTTCTCTAAATCACTATTTCCATAATGAATAACGTGGTTATTCATCTTCTAGTTTTTCAGAGTATAACATCTTCTAGTTTTATAACACATTGTTCAAAAATTGGTTTAGGTGGTTCAGTTTTCTAAACACTGAAGCTCTGAAAATAACCTTATAAAGTCTTTTGAAAATAATAATCCTGTAGCTGAAGGCAAAAATATTTAAATCTGCATATATTAGTTATCTTTAGGGTTCATAGAACAAAAATTATAATTACTGCCTACCCTTGCATGGTGTGTGTGTGTGTGTGTGTGTGTGTGTGTGTTGTATGGTGTCTTTTTCTCCTAACAGAAGTCTGCAGGCATACGGTTGCTAGTTTTGACTGAGTTACCAACAGGGTTCTTCAACACCTGTTACCTGGTCTCAAACAGGCAGAATAAAGCCCCCCCCCCCCCAGGATGTTCCTACCATATTTCCCAGCACACACTTTGCATGAAAGGGGATTGAAGCTTGATAATTAGCAAATCTATGGTGAAGAGGTTTTCCTGGATTATCTTGTTAGGTTCATTACAATCACAAGGGTTTTAAGGACTCTTAAGGAGTAGAACGAGGTGAGAGTCAGAGGGGCAGCAGGTTGTTTTTAAAAGTTCATTCTCTAGGATTTCACATCCTAGAGAAGACACAGAACAGGCCCATGAGGTATTGTCCCTTCTAGAAGCCACACCGAGAAAAGCAAGGAAACAAGCTATCCTTTAAACTCCAGACAACAGCTGCCCACACCTTAATTTCAGTGCTGGGAGAAGGACTTCAGACTTCTGACCTTCAGGAGCATGAGATAATAGACTTGTGTTGTTTACAGCTGCTAAGTTCATTGTGACATTGACAGGAACCAATATGATGTCCACGTAATTACATAAAAGCCAGAGAGCTAGGAGCTAGCTAGTCAGTGGAGCCTTCTGCCAGAGATTCAAACCTTTCTCCGAAATGCCTTTGGCAGAATTCTGTTTTCTTCTGCTGGACCACAGTCAGGTCTTATAACCACTTTTAATTAAAGGAAAAATATAGAAGACAATTATTTCGCTTTTTAGTGTCAGTATTAGGACAACCTACTAGAGAGCTGGAAATGGCTTCTGAGCGCCTTGGTTGTGTCAGATGTCTCTTTTCTACTAAGAATTCTGCAGGCATCACCCCCTTTACTTTCTCACTCATCAATGTCCCCCAAAAGGAATTATAAATATATCACAACTAAATGTAACATCTCTCTGTGTGACCTTACAACATATGGATTAGAAAGTATTTGCTAAAATTTGTCTGAAATATCACTCTCCCCTCTGATGCAGAAGATGGGACAGTCTCATGTCTTTTTTTTTGTTACTTCAAGTACTTAATAAATATTTGTTAAAAATTTAATAATACACTTCAAATATTTAAATTATTTTCTTAAAATTCCCTTTTTGTTTTCTCTTGTGTACTTGATCTTCTTGCTCATATTGAAATTATTTCACTGTTAGACTTTTATTGCCTCTATTACTTCATGAAGATTATGCTTCATGTCCTTTCTGAGTCAGGGTCTCACTATAATGTGATTGTAGTTTTGAATGTGACGTCTTCCTACCTCTGTTGCAGGTATGTACCACCATGTCTTGCTTTAATGTTTCACGTATTGAATATTCGGCAAATTCATCTTATATTGCAGTGGCTTGTTTTTCCTACAGTTGTGAGTCGTCCCATCCCCTCACACGACAGTCTATTTTCATTTATTTGTTTCCTTTTTTTCTTTTTCATCATTTTCACGTTCTAGTCTTCAAATACAGCTTCCACATCTGCTTGTAATTCATTAAAGACATGGAAAGCCGAGTGGTGATGGCGCACGCCTTTAATCCCAGCACTTGGGAGGCAGAGGCAGGCGGATTTCTGAGTTCGAGGCCAGCCTGGTCTACAGGGTGAGTTATCCTGTTTGAATGGTGAGCAAGATTTATAATCTAGGGTGAAGGAACGCTAAGAAGGCTGAGAAAACATTCTCATCATATCTAGACCCCAACTGTAGATCCCACAGGAAGGCAGGCCCACTTTCCTGCTAGGCCAGTGGACATGCTCAGAGGTCACTTCCTGAACCAGAGCCAGGGATGAAACTCCATCTGAGTGGAGGAGCAGGCCTTCAGACCACCCTCTCAATGTGAGTTATTATCCCCTCACGCATATGGAACTGGAGACAAGGGAATGAGTGGAATGAGACACGAAGCATAATCCTGATCTGCATTTGTAGTGTGCTAAAAGCATTACTAAACACTACGGTCCTTTCAACTCTTATTGAGTGTGTGAGAAATTGCCTACTGCTTTTCATCTGAGATGGTATCATGCTTATTTTCCTGAGAGAGAGCTCCCAGCACTTCCATTCAGTCTACTTACTAACTTTCAGAGTCACACACACACACACACACACACACACACACACACACACACACACACACATTACCTTTTTTTTTCTTGCTCAGAAGGAATAAGCATTGCGCACTGAGCTCTGGATAATATGCGGAGACCCTGAAAGCAAGACTACATCCTAAAAATGGAGTTCTGTTGAGCTGATGACTTCCTGACATTCCTGGTCATACACTTCGTCGCTGAAATCAACTCCTGAGAAAGCATCCAATTGTTAAAGAAGAACCATTCTCCTCTCTTTGCACAAACGCATCAGTCTTGTTTAGTTCGAGCAATATCAAAGTGTAAGACCTCGATAGGTAAACATTGAAGACCAACAGTCAATCAGCTTTGGTTTACAAATTAGTTCTCCTCCAGGTTTGCCTTTCAAATAAATTGATGCCTTAGGAAATACCCTGAAAGTTTCGAACTCAACAGCTTTTCTTTGTATAAACAGGCATTTGGCACTTTTATTAGAAAAACCTTTAGAGGGGAACACACACCTCAGCTTTGAGGAATTAAGAGTGTAACTTGGGGCCGTGGACTCTCCAGACAATTCCGTGACGAGTCAGGCTTTGGGAACTGTAACTTCTGCCTTGCAATAACAGATCTGGAAGCTTAGGAAGAGTTCTTTTATTGCTTTTTGCTGGATTTCTTATCACAGAAATTACTTGTAAAGCTGTTTGTTTATAATAACATCAACTTGCATCAGCTGTTCTAAGGGGAAATAAGGAAGCAGAAAATTGCATATCTTTGGGGAGTGATAGATATTGGAGAAAGAAAAGCTTAAGAAGGAAGAAAAACATCAGCAGAAAAGTGGCAGAGCCAGCCAGAGTCATGCCATCTTGCTGAAGTTTTCTGCTCAGGAGACCGCTTAGGATCCACATTTACATTAGAAGTTGTGTGCGCTGGAGATAATGAATTCTGTGAGGTATATGCTTTATTAACTTCTGCTTTTCAGCTTTCAAATGTTTAAATATTATTATTCTTTATTTATTCTTTCTAAAACACCCCTAAGCACCTAATATGTGACAGGTATTGAGCAAATTGCAGCAATGATTTATGCCAAACTTCAGCTGGAACTCATTGCTGTGGTTTTTCATGGCTGCAGACTACAGCATAACTGAGCAGATGCACTGTGTACTTTCTTCCCACACCTGGTTGAAGACTGGAGAGATGGCCCCGTGGTTAAAAGCACGTCCAGACCCAGGATTGATTCCCAGCATCCACATGATGACTCACAATCATCTATAATTCCAATTCTGGGCAATCCGATCCCCTCTGCTGGCCACTGGCACTAAGCACACTCACAGTGTGTGCCAAGGGCCAGCCTTGGCTTGGTTAGGGGGCTCCTGAGGGAGGGAGTGGTGGAAGAAAAAAAGTGGTTAGTGATGGGTGTAAGCTGACAGCTCAGTAGTCTGCTCTAGACAGCTCTCTCTTACTAGGARAAATTCTAAACGCACTCTGGATAGTTCATTGGTTTTCTGACCAAAGTCAGAAGAGCTGCTAGAAAATTCTAAAAGAGCTATGTTAGCTCTCTAAATAACTTTTTGGTTTTCCAAAGCCAGAAAACCTGCCAGACCTATTCCAAACAGGAACTGTAATAGCTGGCCAGAAAGTTCATCCCTTGTAGACCAAAGCCCAATCTTTGATTTACATATCAATTCAGTCATTTGCCCTAGGTTCGCTTTTGATTATCCTATGAATCAGCATTTTATGACCTTAGCCCCTGGGTTCTTAAAAAATGACTGCAAATACATTGTTTTTAACATACCAAATGAATTCAGAGATCTTTGTACCTTTGTAAGCATAAACAATAAGCCAGCTGAATGGGATCCTGTCCTAAGATCACCACTCCCACCATTCCTGGACCTAAAGTTGCTCTGTCCGAGGCTGACCTTGAACTCAGAAATCTGTCTGCTTTTGTGAGCATAAACACTAAGTTTAGCTGGGTGGGATCTTGGCCTGAGGTCACCATTCCCTAAATTTCTTTTCTCCTTCCTTAGATCCATCTGACAAGCTGGCTCATTAGTGCAACTACCTCTGTTCTTTTAGGTCCATGAAGGCCCTCATAAATTCAATCCTTATATTTTACATAGGTGAGAAATTATATATTTTCCAACCAATGTTTTCAGAGTTCTCTGCCACAGCCTTAAGGGCTGTCTTGAAAGTCCCAGCGTCACAGAGACTTATTCTCATTTCCTGGGATCTCGTCCTGTTCCTAATTATCATGGAGTCATTAACCTTGGCAGAGAAGACATTCCCCCAGGCAGAGGAATATGTGTGTGTGCGTGTACATATATATGTAAATACTGTATAGTATACATATTCATATATGTGTATAAAGTAAATTATATGCATTATTATACTATATAAACAAGCCTTATACCTAGTAACCATCCACACTCTCTGCTGGCTCTGCTTCAACAGGAACCTTGTGGTTCCTTCCCTTCCACAGCCAAGCAGACTCAGCAAGTGTGTATACATAACATTCATGCAAAACGCTCATACACAATAAAATAAAATAATAGCATAAAATAGAAAACCTTGGTTTGAAATCATGTAGATTAGGATATAAGGCTAACTGTAATWATAAWTTGAATCTTCTATGCATCCTGGATACAATAGGTCTTTTTCTTTTTTGAAAACTAGATGAATTCAGATTTTCTTAACAAGAAAAAAAATTAACTGATTATGTAAGTCTAAATTAATAGAAATAGAATTTTTGGGCTGGAGAGATGGCTCAGCGGTTAAGAGCACTTACTGCTCTTCTAGAGGGCCTGAGTTCAATTCCCAGGAACCACATGGTGGCTCACAACCATCTGTGATGGGATGTGATGCCCTCTCCTGGTGTGTCTGAAGACAGTGACAGTGTACTCAAAAACAAAATAAATAAATCTTAAAAAAAGAAATAGAATTTGTAATATGTCATATAATAAAAAGGAAACAAACATTTTATACTAGAATTTCTGGGCTTCATAAAGAAATACCTAAATTTTGGTTTTATTAATATGTTTAAACATGCTTTAAGTATGTACTTTATTACTTTTTAAAGTGTCCAGGCATGCAGAAGAGGCTGGAGGTACAGGGTATGTGTTTAGTGAGAGTATCAACAGCATGCCAGATGCTAGCAGAAAATACATAGATGSAGAGATAGATGTGATGAAAGATAAATGGTAGAATTGTCTATTAATGCAAACGATGCAAGATCAGCTCCCCGTTTTATTTTTTCAGTCGTTGAAAGCATTGGAAAGAGTCGACCACAAATAAAGAAAGCTCTTTATTTGAAAGCAGAGAAACAAATGGAAGACATACAAGTTATAGACGCACCAGTGTAATTGAAGTTTTAATGAGGTCCAAATGCAGGTCATTAAACTTAATCAGGCTTATTAATTGATCCTCGATATTATGAGCGAACAGCCTCCTGTCCAAGTAGGGACTCGTTGTTTGTCTTTATCTTTCTATCACTCATTCAACCAATTCATTAACAACTGTTTCTCAGTGCCTCAACGAGTTTCATTGTTTGGTTTCTTGTGCATGTTGGCTCATAGTCTCTTTCACAATTTTCATTGGTTTCTAAATRCTCTTTAAGTACCAGCTATCATCAGCCCATAAGCAGCTAGCTAGTGCTTTCATAAGCATGCCTTTGAATAAGAGGCGGTATAAGATGGGACAGTGTGATGGGGGAGAAGGAGGGGGACAGGGCAGAAGAATTCACCAGGTACCTGTGCTCCCTCAAAGAACCAGCAGGTGGTAGCAACACTTCGTGCGAAGGCCGTAGTCCTGCTCCGTGGGACCTAAACAATAGACCCCCAACCAGAACTCCAGTTTAGAAATGGTTAGGGGTGGGTAGAAACGTTTCTCCCTAGTAGCAAGCTCGCTCTGTTCCGCCCCTGCCTCCAGGTACTGACTGAGTGGACCTTCCACGGCCTCTCATCACTGTGGGGAGGTACTCTGCGGAGCGCGCGCCAGGGAGGTGGCACCCAGAGGTGCAGCGACTTGTCCAAGCCATGTCTGAGCCAGGCAGACATCAGACTTCCCGGACTCCACCCTACGCTTCCCTGCCTTTGAGGCAGTTGAAGGTTCAATTCAGAGGCCCCATCGCTGACCCAGATTCACGCACAGAAACAAGTCTGAAGCTAGCACAGGGACGGTTTTCTTTCCAGCCGCCTGCGCCGTCTCTGGCTGTTCTGCCCTCCCGTGCTCCCAAGATTTCTTTCTCCCTCCACCTCCACCTTTTTTTTTTCTTTTCTTTTTTCTGCTCACGCCCACCTCAGTTCAACCCGGAGTAGAAGCCCCACTGGTTTAGTTCCTAGAGTTAAAGAAGAGGGAGGGAGGAGCCAGGGGCGCAGCGCCTGGGCTTCAGCCTGGCCATCAGCTGCCAGCCAGTAGCACTTTGCTCCGCTGATGCTCGCGCGAGCTACAGGGTTTTAAACACGCCTCGCAGCGGCGCCCACTGGCCGCCTTCTCCCGGATCCTAACTCGTGCGGTCCTCCTGCCCACGTCCCCTTCGCCCGCCTGGACCCGCGGGAGGAGGCCGACCCTCCTCAGCACACGGGCGGGCCCAGGGCACGCCCGTCGTCTCCACTGCACGCCCCGCTTGGGATCCGGCGCCGCGCACTTGGGTCCTAGGCCCAGAGGGCGGGCTCGGCTCCCGGAAGAGGAGAGTGAGAGCGGCTGAAGGGGCCGGAGAGGGGCGGGCCAGCCTGGGAGGGACGAGAGGGGGCGGGCCCGGCTGCGTTCGCCCAGCCAGCGCTTCGGAGCGGCGGGCGTCCGAACCCGAGACCAGAGCTCAGCGACTCCGATCGTGACACCGGCCCCCGCACGATTCCCCAGGGCCCCGCCTAGGGAGCAGTCCTTGCTGGCAGCCTCCGGTCCTCTCCCAGAATCCCAGAGACTCCAAGCTGCGAGCAGACGCGGGCCGCTGGGAAGCGAGGTCCCCAGACCAGAGAAGGCACGCGCGACACTAGGAAAGATCTGCGAGGTGCAGATCCACTGCGGGGGCCTCGGGGGCGCAGACCTGCAGAGCTGGAGGCTGGCGGGAAGGTGAGCCCGGGATTTGGGAGGTTGGAGGATACTGTGTCTGGAGAGTAAGGGATTAAGGTTTGCAAAGTAGAGGATCTCTCTAGCCAGGGCCTATGCACACCCTGGAGGAGGGTCTCCTAGGGGGGAGTAAGGGATATACCTCTCCAAGGCGATGATAGGTTCCTGAGAGACTGCCCCTTCTCTAGCCTTCTTCGATGCTCTTTATTCTGTGTGTCCAGGGTGTTAGAATTCTTTCATCAAATTTCCAGCGACCCTCCTGTGCCCGTGGCTTGGTGTGTGTGTGTGTGTGTGTGTGTGTGTGTGTGTGTGTGTGTGTGTGTGTGTGTGTGTGTGTGTTGGGGGGGTAACCTCACAAAGGTCAGGCTCCCAGCATTTAGAAAAGGTTTGCCCATGCCTCTGACTCCTGTGGTATCTCTTCAGTCCCCTTGCTGCTGGGTGGAGCTGGCAGGGGGCGATTGATATCTACAGCCCCCTTAAGCCTGGAAATAGAGGCTTGGATCTTGAGCCCCAACCTTAAGCACGCCCCCTCCAGTTGCACACAAAGTCCCTTGCTTGCTCCTGCCCCAGCTCCACCCCCTCTATGCATCTGGGTGCTTGGCCCAGCCTGCCTCTGCCCCTGCCCACTGATCTTGGCCGTCTGGCACCCTCTCTCCTCCCATCCCTGGGGGAGCTGGCAGGGGACCAGCATAACTGATGTTGTAATGTCCCTGGCAGTGCCCGTGGAGAAGCGCTGCCCAGCCTGTTCCCAATCAGTTAACCCAGGCTCTCCGCCCGCCCGCCCAACAGGAGAACTTGACTCAGGTGGCTCTGGAAGGGAAGAGGATGCTTCTCAACTGGAGGGACCAGTGGGAGTGACTGGTAGGGCTGTTGAGAGTCCTTGGAGGCAGAGCCAGTAGTAGGACATTTAGGGACTGAATCTTGCTCATAGCAGCTATGGACCCTTGAAAGCGGTGAGCTTTTTGTCTTGAAGGAAGATTGCCATGAGTGCCCCAGTGTGCCTACCTAATGACATATGAATGAGTCTTCTCCAGTCTATTGACCCATTCGTCGTACAAGCAGATGATTGGTAAAGACCAGGGGAGTTACCAGCCTGCTGGGAATAACAGGCCATGATGGCTGAGCATGGGAAAGGCAGGGCCATCCTCTGGGATAGTATTTTCCCAGCTCTTCACCGACTCATGAGCCTGTCCGTATGGTTTCCTATCATTCTTCCATGCCTCACTGTGGGTAGGAGGGCTATGGTAACATTTGAAGAAGAAGCCTTGGTTCCCCTTCCTCTACCCAATGCTCACCCAGTGCTTCATTCGGCAGAAGCATTTTACTAGAGGGCAGCTCGCAGCCAGTGAGCCTGGAGCAGACATGTGTCCCATAGCAAGGACAGCATTTCATTAGGCCCCTGAAACTCATGCCTCTGCTCTTTGCTGCTGTCGACCGAATCTCATGTGCATCTCCTTATACTCTTCCAGCCATTGGTGGATACAGAAACTACTCCTGACCCCCCCCCCCAGGGCTTTCTCCCATCACCTTTCAGGATTCATTGCTCACATATATTTGCCCCCAAACCCTCCCTTATATTTTTTCCCAGCACTGTTATGATCCCAGTCAGTGAATAGCCAAAGTGATTCATTTTCCATGGCTGTCTGGTTAGACCTAGACATTGCTTGCATCTTAAATGCCTCTCCTGTCTGCAAAGACTAGAAGGAGAAGGTACAAGTGCTTGAGCCAGCGTGCTTCTGGGCTTCTGGAGGGGGCACATTCTTGGAGACTAGAGATCTCCAGGGACCTAGAACTATCCCCAGGTAGGTAATCCACAAATTGGATTTGGTCAGCAGAAGATCAGGAGTCAGATGATAGCTGCCTCCTCCCTGTCCGTGCTGAAGGCTGCCTTGAAGCCTCATGGGATCCTTTTCAAGGCACAAGGCCAGAGCACGGAGGGAGCTCACCAGAGAATCTCCAGGGTGCAGATTAAAGGGTAGAGACTGCAGCAGTCAGCTGAGCAAGGATTATATTGGAATTTCCTGGGTGTTCGACAGCTGCAGAACAGGACAGAGGACTAGCCTATAGTACTGACCCCTCCCACGCTGACCCTGCAGCTAACAGGTGTGAAAACCAGCTCAGCAACCACAAGCCACCAAAAGCCACTGGTCCCTGGCATTGGGAGCGCTCCCCAACCTTGCTGGACAGCAGCTAACCATACCTCGTGAAAATCTCTCTCCCAAGCCTCCCTCTGTTGCCGGAGGCCCCTCCCGGCAGGTTACAAGTATCAGGTTCCCTCTGTCCCCTTCTTCCCCACTGTAGACGTAGTCCTTAGTCCAGCATGGAGATAGAGAAGCGTGCTGACAACTTAAACTTCTTGGGAGAGAAGCTCAAAGAACGCCCAAGTACAAAAGTTACTTCGCCCTTGTTGCTGACATCCTTTGGCTCCACCACTCCCAGTTTTGCCCCTTGGTTCTTATAGTTAA
Organism: Apodemus speciosus; assembly: GCA_002335545.1. Classification (NCBI taxonomy): domain Eukaryota; kingdom Metazoa; phylum Chordata; class Mammalia; order Rodentia; family Muridae; genus Apodemus; species Apodemus speciosus. The sequence goes on from BDUI01001505.1 coordinate 44,845, forward strand.
GAATTCCTAGTTGTTCCCAAAACTAACGGAGAAAAGGGGAAAAGAGATTAAACACACAAACATAAGCTCTACGTGTGCAGTTTCAAAAGTATCCTTCCATATACCCTTACTTCGTTTAGACTTTAATTTTGAAAATAAGGTGTGCTTATTATAATAAGAACAAAACATTTGAGGCACATGTAGAGTTAACTGTCCCCACCAAGCACCCTCCACTGGCATCCTCCTACAGTAACTGGTTCTAATGATCCAATATATTTCTCTCATATCTTGCTTTCAGCTGATTTGGCTTACTTTTTTTTTTTTTAAATTAGAGCAAGGTGCATAAACTATTAAATAAGCTGGGTTTGTTCATGAAGCTATTACATCTAGCATTCCATTTAAACACGGTTAATTTCTAAAGCTCTTGCAGATTTGCTGATTTAATTTCTTTCAAATCTTTCGTTCTCATAGAAAACAAAATTCACAATCTATATCTGATGAGCTAAAATGTTATACATCTCTGGTTTATTGGCAGTTTCTAAAACCAGACATGGTCTCAATGCCTAAGACCCTGCCTTATTTTCTTTTATTTTATAAAGCAAATGTATTAGGCTTGTGATCTAGAGTCTCCATCATTCCCAAAAGGCAGAAAATGATAGACTGAGAAAAGGAGTTGAGGAAAAGAAAAATGCAAAACCACAAAATGGGATTTTTATCACATGAAACTGTCCTGTTGGTTATTTTCTGAGCTCCTATTAACATCCACATTTCTGCCATATTGGGTGTTTTATATTTTTACAGCTTCATGTACAACTGAAATGTGAATGTTTCTCTGACTGAGATCTACTATAGTCCTTGCTTGAGTCTGAGGACTTTCAAATTCTGGCCAGTTCCCTCCTTGAGCTGCAGCAGAAATGGTGATCTCAGACCATGGGAGGGGCTCACAGAGGCTCCTGGCTGATCCCTTCTCCCTTGGTGACAGGATGCTTGGCTGAGCCCAAGACATTCCTCATGGACCAAATGAGGAGGATGTTGTGGCTACAAGCTGCAAAGCAACCTTTGAAAGTCAGGTGCTAAGCCCTGCCTTCTTAGTATTCCAGGCATGAGGAGCACTCCTGTCTTGTCTCTTGTTGCTCTCCGTTTGGAACTTGCTTCAGAAGAATCTGCAGTGCTATGACACAGTTGACAGCAATTATTTCATATCTCAAGGTTCCCTTTTTTTCTTTTTTGTTTTTATTCTGGCAATGGAGATACACTCTGAATCTTTTAATATATAAATAGGAGACTTGGTTGGTTGGATTAGCAAGAATTGATCTAACTTCCTCCTCTGACTCAGCAACATTTCCCCCCTGAATACACTTATTTTTAAGCTTCAATATTCTGGGTTTGAATCTGAAGATTTATTTCAAACATCAAAATATACTGCTGGATATTTTAAGATTGTCCATTTTTTTTCTAAAATAAAATACCGAAGTACTCAAATAACAATCCACATTTCGTGTCTACATTTTATTCTTCTGGGTTCCTAATGACAGGACCTGTGTGGCTTTAACCTGTTTCATCATTGCTTTTGTTATTTTCTGGATCTTCTGGAGAAAGGCCAGCTTTGTGTAGTCATCGAGCTGCGTGCTAAGGCTATACTGGTAGACCTTATCCGAGCAAATATTTTTGTCACTCATCATCTTCTAGAATGTTCCATATTGCACAACTGATGCTATCTGTTACGTTTTTTTTTCTGCCTTGTTTTTCTTTTCCAAACAAAAAGTCCTATTAACAATGTTAATATGACTTCTCCATGATTATCCAGTTGCAAGTGGAAGAAGGCTCAGTCTTTACTGTTTCTTCTTTGTACAGAATCAGATCCCACTCATGTTCTGCCTGAAAGAGACTATTTTGAGGAATATCTTCAGGCCACATAGTAAATCAGCCTTCACTGTTTAAAAGCTTGCCTCTGGCGTCTTCCATTCTTGATAACAATGTACCTAAAGACTGTGGCCCTGGATAGAACCTGGGTGGATTGTTTTGATATTAAGGCCCTGGGGTTTGGGGTGGGGGTGGTTACACCTCCAGCATATATTACTTTGTGGCATTTATGGAACGACTATTGGTGCTGGAGCCAGTATTACTGAACTTCAGACAGCTATATAAGCTCTGACGTTTTTCTCTGAGCATTTACTTGATCTGTGACTGATCCTGGTATCATTCAGAACAGTGTTTTCAGAGAATCTATGTTTCTTACCAGCTTTTTTCTACATGGCACTGCTTAGTACTTGCCTCTCTATACAGGCCATGATTTGTCTATTTCACACACAGGACATTAGTGGTAATGAGGGAAGAATTCACTGGCTACCTGATTGCTACTAATCAGCCCTCAGGTGTTTTCGAAAGGTGTCCCTCTGGGATGGCTTCACGGGCATGGCATTTAAGGCTTTATATTGTCACACACATAACACTTTTCCCAGAAAAGAAAATCRGATAAGCAGGCATAATAGTGCTTCTGTTGACCACAGTGCTGTTGACCAAGTGCAGTTTAAGTTGAACTTCACTTCGTTGGGAACCGTGTCTTTTTCTCTAACTGGGGACACCCAGGCCATCCATAGCCAGAGTGAGGCTGCCTTGCCAGTTGGCTTCTGGTTTTGCTTTTTGTTTTGCTTGTTTGCTTCTCACTTAAGTTCTCTCAGTATTGTGAGTAATGTGCCTCTCGTTTTTTTCCCCAAGAGAAATAAATGAATCCTGCTAATCTTTTTTTTTTTTTTTTTTGAGACCAAGTTACAGAGACAGGCAAGAGCACCACCAACAGTGGGTGTGGTCTCACTGTGGCCCTGGAAGCTTCCATTTCTTTGCAGGTGATTGGGCATAGAACTGTATTTACTAATGGTTATGAAAGTTTCCTGTAGGGGATGGCTCTAGAAATCACTCAGACAACATAAGCACTATTTTGATTSACTTTACTAAGCAGGTATTAGCTACAGCTTTAAAAAGGAATCTTAATTCATTATTAAGGTCAAAAGATAATTAATAGTTGTGAAATACTATATTACTATGAAAATTAAGAAGACAATAAAAATATCACCCCAGCCTCTGTCATCTCCTTTCTTCCCAAGTTTCAGGTATCACTTCATCATTTCCTTTCACATGCATATGTATTTGGTTTCCTTGTATTTGTAGTGCTGGGATTGAATGCAGGGCCTCACATGCTAGACAAATGCTCTACSAGGAGCTAAACAACCCAGCTCAATAGCTATTCCTTTTAAGTTAGCAAGTAAGAGCTTACTTAATACCATCCTGCTTTCGCTTGGAAAGCATTTTCATATCCTTAYGTAAACATCTCACATTGTTGCTTAGAATGTGCCATAATTTCTCAACCATCTTCCTACTGATGCTCAGTTACTTTACAGTTCTTTTTTTCCCTTACRAATAATTCACTGTGGCTAAGGACAAAGCTTGGTAATAGACCTCTGCCCAATCCCCTGCATTGCTGTACCCCCTCCCCCCCATATCATAAATTCTGTTATTTAAACAAATATAATTCAAGTCCATGATACACAAAGTACTTCTAGATGTCAAGTTACTAGATATTGGCAGYCATTCTCTACATGCATATATAATATGAATTTAGCAGCACAATTTAGAGAAGGGACCCTTATCATACCTTGTCCAACACTGTGTTCTCAATCTCATAGGCTAAAATGATAAGGTAATTATTTCAACTTACAGCAACAAAGGCCCATCAATTGGGCAATAACAACTAATAAATATAAGTGTGTTCCTCACCATTCAGAGGATGTCCAGAGATCAGGGTACCAACATGGCTGGATTCTGGTGAGGATCATCTTCCTTGTTGCAGACTGTCCTCTATTCATTGTACCTTCACAGCATGGAAAGAAAGCTAGAGAGAGTGCTTTGGGGTCTCTTCTGAGAATACTAATCCACTCATGTAAATCCTCCATGCAGAATTACCTCCCAAAGGCTCTACCTCCTAAAATCATCACACTGGGGAATAATATTGTAACATATGCATTCATGATAAAGGTACAAACATCCTTCTGTTACAAATGGCGTTTCACTGTTGTTTTAACATGCCTTCCTGCAGTTATGAGCAAATAAGAAGCATCTTTTCATGTGCCTATGCTATCTGCTTAGTTTTCTGTAGCCCCTTGGGGAAGAGAACCTTTGTTCAGAATGAGTACCAGACCTACATARCTCTGCCCTCTCCTTAACACAGCCTCATTTATCTTTCAGAGTTCCTATGCCTGTGTTCTTTTTACATCTATTCTCCCACCTCCCTGCCCTTCATATCCCAAAGCCATTTTCCTTTGTCCCCTTTGCTTCACTGTCTCTTTGAAATGCCTAGGGTACTCAGGGTGCAATTGCTGGGTCCTAGTGAGAACCCACATGCCCACTAAGGATGAACTGCTTCTTGCATATCTCCTTTTAATGAGAAAAGACTTCTAACTACCAYACAGGTTGGTTGCTGGAGGAAGGTGCAGAGTAAATGAAGAGAACAGACCGGAATAGCTCCTTTCAGACAATCACGGTAAGACTGCATCGGCACTTTGTTGTGCTTCCTCTCCAAGAATGAGGGCCTTAAGACACAGTCACATAAAGGGTTAAGATGGAGGCTTGGCATATGTCTCACCTTCCTAATGCTGTGATCTCTTAATGCAGTTCTTCATCTTGTGGTGACCCTARCCATAAAATTATTTTCACCGTTTRTAACTAATTTTGTTATGAATTGTAATGTAAATATCTGSTATGCAGGATCTCAAATATACGACCCCTGCCAAAGGGTCCTTCAACCCCTAAGGAGTCAGGACCTACAGATTGATAACTTCTGCTCCACAGAAAAGTGGAATTTGTATAACAGACCCAGATGAATCAACCCTTACTGGCTTCTGCGTAAGGTTTGATCAGGGGCCATTTGAGACTTACAGAGCAGGTGCTCTTGGGCCCCTATACAGTGTGTGAAAATGACTGCTCTCTGTGTCTTTTYATYCTGTSTTCTCCCAAGGAAGCAATTCTGGCTGTAGACACCAGGTCTTCTGAAAGCCATAGCTGTGCCTCAGAACAGGGCAGTGGCCGAGGCAATGGTGGGAGTGCCGAAGACACTTCATGGCTACTGAGGACACGGCTGGGCCAGGGAGCAGAGTGGCGGGCATGGTGTGCAGTCTGTGGATCCTGGTTCTGGGGTCCTCAGTTCTAGCTCTGGAAGGTAAGGAGGGGGAGGCAGGAGAGTCCCATCAGCCAATGTAGTCAGGTGCGATGAGGGCGGGGGTCACGGGAAGGGGTAGCGGAAGGGAGGACATGACTAAAAATGCAGAAAAGAGTCAAGATGTTAAGGAAGCAAAGCTATGGGGAGAGTGGTGAACAGAACTTGTATCAAGTATTTTAGACTCAGGATCCTCRCAAATACTGAGCTCCTGCGGGCAAATTAAATGGATCTGGGAGAGACAGTATTTAGTTTTCCATGGAATGGAGTGGGAGTAGCCTTGCCAGTTGGAGGCCTGACACAATGTGTCCCATTATGTTGGAACAGAGGTGCTGCTGGATACCACAGGAGAGACCTCGGAGATTGGTTGGCTTACCTACCCACCAGGTGGGGTGAGTGCAACCCCTCATTCTGAACCCATCCTCYTCYGGCCCACACTCCAGAAAGGGGACTGGAGGGAGGAAATCCTGGATAAAAGGTGTGAGATAAGACTCTATCCATTGTAGAGAACAGAAAGAATTTCAGTGTATCTTCCCAGTGCTTGCCATGAATGCTAAATCTCAGTGTAACAGATACAGCCCCACAATGACCCACTGTCACCTCCCTCTGCAAACTCTGAGCAGTTATTGTTTTTCCTGGTCCCCTTGCAGTGGGATGAGGTGAGTGTTCTAGATGACCAGCGCCGCCTGACTCGGACCTTTGAAGCATGCCACGTTGCAGGGCTCCCTCCTGGTTCCGGCCAGGACAATTGGCTGCAGACACACTTTGTGGAGCGGCGAGGGGCCCAGAGGGCACACATCCGCCTTCACTTCTCTGTACGCGCCTGTTCCAGCCTGGGTGTGAGTGGGGGTACCTGCCGAGAGACCTTCACCCTTTACTACCGGCAGGCTGATGAGCCAGACAGCCCCGACAGTATTTCGTCCTGGCACCTCAAACGCTGGACCAAAGTGGACACCATTGCTGCAGATGAGAGCTTCCCTGCCTCCTCTTCCTCTTCTTCCTCGTGGGCCGTGGGACCCCACAGGACTGGCCAGCGGGTGGGACTGCAGCTGAATGTCAAAGAGCGCAGCTTTGGTCCTCTCACTCAGCGTGGTTTCTATGTGGCCTTCCAGGACACGGGGGCCTGCCTGGCCCTTGTGGCAGTCAAGCTCTTCTCCTACACCTGTCCCTCCGTCCTGCGAGCCTTTGCCTCTTTTCCCGAGACGCAGGCCAGTGGAGCTGGAGGTGCCTCTTTAGTGGCAGCTGTGGGCACCTGTGTAGCTCACGCAGAACCAGAGGAGGATGGTGTTGGAGGCCAGGCAGGGGGCAGCCCCCCAAGGTTGCACTGTAATGGGGAAGGCAGGTGGATGGTAGCTGTGGGAGGCTGCCGCTGCCAGCCTGGATATCAGCCTGCTCGTGGAGACAAGCTCTGTCAAGGTGAGACGCTCTCCCATAGCCTCTTGGCCTTGATCTCTCTCCTGTACGCCCCCCCCCCCCTCAAATCTGGCTTTGTCCACAGAATATCTGAAATAAGCCACCCCAGGAAAGGYCTCATTTTCTTCAGTTCTACTTTCTATAGCATTACAGACTTGCTCATTGTACTTTTCTGAAATTTCTGTAGTTTTTCCATATTTTGTGCCCTGAGACCATGGGCCCAAGAAGTGACAGGGAGCAAAAGTTGCTCYGTTCTGGGGCTATTTGATGTGGGCTCCTCTGTGCTCATAATCTACCTGACTGGGAAGGAGTCACTGTAAACTGGTGGCTGTGAGGCAGGCAGACAACAGTAGCAGACAGGCTAACAGGACTGGGGAGAGTTTATCTATCCTGGCCAGTAACACCTACTTCTGGGCTTGCCCTGACCACAGCCCCCAGCACATGCAACTATTCCTAAGTGGAAATGAACTCTGTCCCCTGACTGACTAACTAGATCTATGAAGCCCGAAACAGGAGGTGGAGACTGGGTCTCAGGACAAAGAACCATCTCTGGGGAACAAAGGACACCTTATACAGATGACTAGAAACTCAGGGTGAGTGGATGAAGTAGACATGACACCTTATTCTCCCTTTGCCTCTTTAGCCTGCCCTGYGGGATCCTATAAGGCCCTGGCTGGGAATGTTCCCTGTTCTCCGTGTCCAGCCCGCAGCCACTCCCCTGACCCTGCAGCCCCAGTTTGCCCATGTCTCCAGGGCTTCTACAGGGCCAGTTCAGACCTGCCAGAGGCTCCCTGCACTGGTGAGTCTCAGTTCAGCTCAACACAGTAAATCCGGGAATGGGTAAGGATTTAGGGGACCTAATTTGATACTGAGTGTGAAGGGTCTTTGGAGTTCACTTGAGTGACTTTGTATTCTCTTGGTCCTCTCCTCTCATGACCCACACTTTGCTCTTTATCTATCCTTCTTTCTGGCCCCACTTTCTGCTTTTTTTTTTTTTTTTTTTTTTTTTTTTTTTTTTTTTTTTTTTTTTTTTGGCCACCCTTCTGTCATCCTTTATTCCTTAATCACCTTCACCTCACAATCCCCACCCCGAAACACCCCTTCCAGGTCCTCCATCGGCTCCCCGGGAGCTGTGGTTTGAGGTGCAAGGCTCAGCACTCATGCTGCACTGGCGCCTGCCTCAGGAGCTGGGCGGACGAGGGGACCTGCTCTTCAATGTCGTGTGCAAGGAGTGTGGAGGTCACGGAGAGTCCGGCAGTGGGGGGACGTGTCGCCGCTGCAGGGATGAGGTGCATTTCGACCCCCGCCAGAGGGGCCTGACCGAGAGTCGAGTGTTAGTTGGGGGGCTCCGCGCACATGTGCCATACATCTTGGAAGTGCAGGCTGTCAATGGGGTGTCTGAGCTCAGCCCTGACCCTCCCCAGGCAGCAGCCATCAATGTCAGCACCAGCCACGAAGGTGAGCTCTTTTCCTCCTCTTTAAGGACAGCTTGCTTCAGCTCCTGGGATCCTCTCTTCCCCATGCCTGCTTTCCAGCCAGCCTGCATTAGACATCACATTCTGAACTCTATCCCCTCCACCCTTGGGTGCTGCTGCTTGCAGAGACTCCAGACTCCCCCAAMCCCCCACCTACCCAACCATAATCCTCCACCCTGCCCTTAGTCCCTTCTGCAGTCCCTGTGATGCACCAGGTGAGCCGGGCAGCCAACAGCATCACAGTGTCCTGGCCACAGCCTGAGCAAACGAATGGAAACATCCTYGACTACCAGCTGCGCTACTATGACCAGGTGGGCAGGGAGTCGGCACACCTCAGCAGGACTAGTGAAAGCGCTCAACCGCTCGCTACGACCCCAACCCTGCAAGGGCATGGCTGTGGAGGAGGGGCAAGAGGTGCCCAGAACCTGAGGCACCAGGGATATCACAGAGCAAGTTAGGGGATAGATAAAGCAGGGGCAAAATGAGTGAGTGATTGCTGTCCCTAGGCAGAAGACGAATCCCACTCCTTCACCATGACCAGTGAGACTAACACTGCCACCGTGACACGGTTGAGCCCCGGCCATATCTATGGCTTCCAGGTGCGGGCACGGACTGCAGCTGGCCATGGCCCCTATGGGGGCAAAGTCTATTTTCAGACACTGCCTCAAGGTGAGAGGAAACCTAGATGRTCATTTGGGTCCYGAGACACTCAAAGCCACAAAGATCTTGTCCTGTCATTCYATCCTCCAGACCAGAGTGTCTGGGAAAGGAGGATGCTGGGGGCGATTCCTGACTTTAGGGGCTGGACGAGCAGAGAGGGAGGCTGGGAATTAATATGAGTGGGACTGTAGATGTGAACGCATGTGGTGTCGGCAGTTTTGGAATATGGAGAACTGGAAGGATACACAAGTGAATGAGTGTGCACGTGACATGTGTGCATGTGGTGCTGTGGATGTCCAAGAGCATCAGAGGCATGTGGACACACATACACACACACACACACACACACACACACACACACACACACACACACACAGCCTGTCCCCTCCCTGTGACTCTACCACTGATCCCGCAGGTGAGCTGTCCTCCCAGCTTCCAGAGAAGCTGTCCTTGGTGATTGGTTCCATCCTGGGGGCCTTGGCCTTCCTTCTACTGGCAGCCATCACTGTACTGGCTGTCATCTTCCAGCGGTGAGGCCCCTGTCACTCCTATCCAACCTACCCCAGTACCATTCAAGTCCTGACAAACCCAGGAACCCCCGCAGCACTTCGCACATCCTTCTACTAGTTCATTGCAAAGGTGGGAAGGAGGGGCCTAGTAGCGTCCCCTCAATACTTAGACCCACGGGCTGGAAAGCTGTCTGCTTGGCCAGGGTGGTTGGGGGCCAATGCAAGCCGATAGAAGCAAGTGTCATTCTAGGCTATTGGTTTACCTCTCAGGAAGCGTCGTGGGACCGGCTACACAGAACAACTGCAACAATACAGCAGCCCAGGTCGGGAAGGGGAGAGGGACAGACTGGGATTGTGGGCTTGGAGCTAGGCAATTGCCTGGTGAGGAAGGGGCTCTTCCTCACCGTCTTCCAGAGGTGGAAGGGTGTGCCTTGGGTCTTTGGGTGCTCRTGCTTGCAGCGTACCTTCATAGCACACTGCACTCTTCAGGACTTGGAGGGAAGTATTACATTGACCCTTCCACATATGACGACCCCTGCCAGGCCATCAGAGAACTTGCTCGAGAGGTTGACCCTACATATATCAAGATTGAGGAAGTCATTGGGGCAGGTATTTAAGGGGAAAGACATATCTGGGAGAGCCTAGTGATCCCTTCTTAGCACAGCTGAACACATCAATCCTTTTATCCGTGTCGGTATCAATTCTTCCAGGTTCCTTTGGAGAAGTGCGCCGGGGCCGACTGCAACCCCGGGGGAGGAGGGAACAAGCCGTGGCTATCCAGGCCCTGTGGGCTGGGGGTGCTGAGAGCCTGAAGATGACCTTTCTGGGTCGGGCAGCACTGCTGGGCCAGTTCCAGCACCCCAATATCCTGCGGCTGGAAGGTGTGGTCACTAAGAGTCGGCCTGTCATGGTGCTGACAGAACTCATGGAGCTCGGCCCTCTGGACAGCTTCCTTAGGGTCAGTTCTGTGCCGGTGAAGGAAGGCCCATGGGTCGAGGRAAGTTTGGAGCGCTCACATTGTCCAGAAGACAGAACCTGTGTCTCTGTCCCATCTTCTGACATGGGATGATGGACCATCGTCCAGCCTGGTCTTTCCATCCCTTCCTCCGTCATRATCTTCATCCTTCATTCACAGGCCATTGTGATACCCAAATTTGCCCCCAACTGCCCTTGCTCGCTGATGTGTGTGTTGCAGTGTGTCTACCCTGCTTGCTGCTGACCTCTGTTCTCTGCTCTTCAGCAGCGAGAGGGCCAGTTCAGTAGCCTGCAGCTGGTGGCCATGCAGCGGGGCGTGGCTGCTGCCATGCAGTACCTGTCCAGCTTTGCCTTTGTTCACCGTGCCCTCTCAGCCCGGAGTGTACTAGTGAATAGCCACCTGGTGTGTAAGGTGGCCCGTCTCGGCCACAGTCCTCAGGTGAGCTCAGGGCCTTGGAGGGTCAGTGCCCTTCAGCAGGTGCTGGGGGGGGGGGCAGCTAGAATATGGGATGGGTGCCGCAGGTAGGGTATCCTGGTGGTTAGGGACTTGGTCATGCAGTGAGGAGAGGGGTGTCTGGACAAAGAGCAAATGAGGGGCTTAAGAAGCCAAGAAAAAAAGGGGGGAGCACAGGAGACTGGGTAAAACTACTACCAGTTCCTCCTTGCTGCCAATGCAGAGGTCGTGCAGGCTGCAGAGTCAGCATAGTGATATTAAAACCCAAGTGCCCCACTCATGCCCCATGACCTTGTGCAGTTTTATCTTCTCAAAGCCTTGATTCTGCGTCTTGATGTGTGTCTACTCTTCAGGATGGCTAAGGGGCTTGAATGAGATGCTGATGGGAGTCTCCCAAGACATCTGAGCATCTAAGTTACCCAATGAATGTGGTTATCATTAATTTCCCTCTGGYTCTGCGCTTTAGGGGTCAAGTTCCTTGCTTCGCTGGGCAGCCCCAGAGGTCATCACACATGGGAAATACACAACATCCAGCGATGTCTGGAGCTTTGGGATACTCATGTGGGAAGTGATGAGCTACGGAGAACGGCCCTACTGGGACATGAATGAGCAGGAGGTGAATCTGACATAGATGTTTGCTGATGTCCCACTCTGGTCTCATCATATCCTAAGCCCACCCTTTTCGGAGCCATGTTATTCTAAGAACTTGTGACTGCAACGTTCCATATTTTGTACTTCCCCGTCTACCTCAGCTTCATGCTGCGCCCAAAACTCCGCCCATTCTCCACTTTGAGAACACTCGTACCAGCAATCGCTTCGCATCACATGTTCCTCTTGACCYACAGGTACTAAACGCGATAGAGCAAGAGTTCCGGCTGCCCCCACCTCCAGGGTGCCCCCCTGGACTACATCTACTGATGCTAGACACTTGGCAGAAGGACCGTGCCCGTCGGCCTCATTTTGACCAGTTGGTAGCTGCATTTGACAAGATGATACGCAAGCCTGACACCCTCCAGGCTGACGGGGGAYCCGGGGACAGGTCTGAAGCTTGGGGCAGGAGCCTGGGGAAGCCAGGGAGGGTGGATAGAAACCAAAAGGAAAATTGAGCAGAGAGAATAAGATGATGAAGAAACCTGACTTGCTTGCTCCTCCCCACCTTAGGCCTTCCCA
>BDUI01001505.1:115007-135251 GCA_002335545.1 Apodemus speciosus
CTCGCCAACATCTGCTGTCTCCTGAGTTTTTAATCTTAGCCATTCTGATTGGTGTGAGGTGAAATCTCAGGGTTGTTTTGATTTGCATTTCTCTAATGTAAAAGTCCATATCTTAAGAAGGAAAATGGTTGGCTAATGTCTGTGAACTTGGCAAGGAAATTTCTAGTAGCATGTCCCATGTTCTGTCCTTTGTCCTGCCCTCATTAGTAAACTAGATGAAACAGACATCAAGCTTATCGAATGTGCCTATGACACAAAGCTGGGAGGATACCGAATCTGTCATACAAAAGCAATATAAAGTGATTTCACCAACCTGGAATGCTACTTTGAAGCCAACAACACAAACTTAACAGAATGAAATATAAAGTACTATCTTTATCATTAAGGAGTTTTTTGGCTCATTCCTGTGACAGAAACCTGAGGGGTATAGTTGACTGTGCACTTAGAGTGGGCCAGTTGTATATTTGGTGGAAAAACTGACTTCATCTTACATGTGGTCAACAATAAGTAGTATGTCTTCAGTAAGAAAAAGCATCTTCTGGCTCTTGACTGCTCCTACCATATCAGAAGCTTTCCTAGCATCAAAAGGATCATGAGCAGAGTATGTAGTCAAGATGGCTAGGGGGCAGAAGACTATAGACACAAGGAGCTCCCAATCCCCAAAATAGCCAGCCCTTGGTGGCATGCCCTTGTCCCGCTTCTCTCCCTTTACTTGGTCTCTCGGTTGTAGCAGGTTCTCTTGCACCTCAGGACTTCCAATCACATTGTTCTCTTCTCCTGGGTAGCTGTTCTTCTTTTCTCAGAAATGAATACTCATGGTTCTTCTTCACTTAGGCTTCCCTTGGCCCTTTTGTTCTACCAGAGGAGCCGATGTTTTTCATCCAGATTATCACCTAGTCACTTTCAGATACCTGGTTATAGTGAGTAGAGCTTCAGAGTTAGTCTCTTTTTCCAGCAGACTGGAGACTAGGGAACCTCATCTCCTTATTGCTGTTACTGCCTCCACTATTTAGCCCTTGTTAAAGGAATAAGCTTTTCATCTAAGCTTTGTTACAATCCCATTGAAATTAGAATAAATTGTCTTGGGTCAAATATGCTTATAATTTTATTTTGTGAGATGTTGGGAATTCAACGTCCAGCCTTGGACATGCTAGGCAAGTAAGCTACTATCCAGACACATCACTAGTCTAAAGTTGTTCTTTTAAAGCATGCCCAGTTAAACAATGTCTTCAATGCAACTTAAATGGGACCATTAGAATTGTGTAAAGCAGTGTGCTTTGCTCCCACTATCTCAGATGGATGGAGCTTCTTAGATGTTTTGTCAATATAATGGGGATGATTTACCTTAGAAGGAGTCAGGTTATAAATGGAGAACATGGAAACAGATGGAATATGTAAGGTAGAGACTGAATTCTAAATAGATATGTAAATCTAGTTTGACTTTCTAAGCTTTCCATTTATGAGGATTGGCTCATCTACCTCAACTCTTTACAAAAAGCTATTTAGGATTGATTGATTTCTCTTTGTGGCCATGCACCTTTATCAGTGTAAACCCTGACTTGTATCCTATCTTAGTTCATCTAGCTAGTATTACCCATCTTTAGCATCTGTCACAAGCTCTCCTCTTTTGATAAGAGAATTTCCTAACTTTCTACTTAATTACCTCAGTTTCCTCTCTTCTTAGCACCATGCACATTTCTGTATCAATTTTCCTTCTACGAGTGTTCAGCCTCCTGTGAAGTGATTTATTGGTGTCTAAATTTTCTGGTACTTCAACTGGAGCATGGTGTATGTCTTTGATGGTTGTGTTTGTGTCCTAGATCCTAGACATATAATAGCCTTTTGTAGACCATTGATACATATCCACTATATAGTTATCTGAAGGGTAAACAATAGTTATATTTAAATATTTATATAGTACTTATGTGGAAGAATATGTGCTTTCTGATACATAGAAGGAAAAAGTCTGAAGCTTAAGAATAGCATTATTACAGGATACACTTTAGTTCACTTCAATATGAATGCTTCTAATAATAAACTTTTCACAATATAGAAAACTCCTATTCTCTGAAACCTTACTCAAATATACAAGATAATAAGGTCATAATTAGACTAAAGAATATGCTGAATGACTCTCATACCAATACATAATTATGCTGAGAAGCAGCTCAATTATTTCTTAGAAGTATTTGGAATGTAACTCCTAACTCTAGTATTTGATTAGCTTATTGTGATACAAAGAAAAGATATAATAGGGATTTAGGGTTTTAAACAATCTAATAAAAGAAAAAGTCTAAATTTAAGAGGTATGTTATACAAGAACAAAATATTCTTTTACCCTGTAGATTCAACGACTACAACTAGATATGCTTTTGACCTGAAATAAATGGCCAAACTCTGTGCTTAGATCCTCCATTGTACCATGCTTCTGTCCCTCCACCAATTCACACATACTTCAAGTGTATTTACATGTAACTGAAATGATAGCCTCTTGGGGGCTCTTCTGTGACTCTATTAAGAGTGGCTCACAATAAACACATCGTATTGTAATGTTTCACTCCAATTTCTGCCCCTTTGCAGGACCAACACTTTGGTTTTTTGTTTGTTTGTTTGTTTGTTTTTTCGAGACAGGGTTTCTCTGTGTAGCCCTGGCTGTCCTGGAACTCACTCTGTAGACCAGGCTGACCTTGAACTCAGAAATCCACCTGCCTCTGYCTCCCAAGTGCTAGGATTAAAGGTGTGCGCCACCACTGCCCGGCTGTAGGACCAACACTTATAAACTTACCTGTGCTCTCCAGAGCTCATCCCTCTCCTGGGCCACGCGCCAGTGTGTGTCACCCATCATGGCAATGAACAAGTTGAGCATGAGCAGTGTGGCAATGATGGCAAAAGCAAAATAGGTTAGGTGGTACATGAAGGGCAGATCCACACTGTAATTGGCAGGACCATCAATGATGGTGAGAAACAGCTCAAAGGTGCTGAACATTGCTGTGGGGTAGTCGGAGAATTCTCCCAGATTTTCTGGATCCTCTGTCTGGAAAATGATATAGAAGGCTGCTCCGCCCAGAAAGAGCCATTGGGGAATTAAATTGTCATGGTTAGTAAGGCCTTGATTACCATTAGTTCTACTTCTGATCTATATACATCTATCAGTTTATACACATGCACACACTAATATACATCAACAATGTAATTATCTTAGAACTGGCTTATCCTAAGAATCCTGACTATATCCACTGTTCTGGGTAATGATAACACTCAGCCATTTATCAAAAAGAATAGGTGTACATATATGCGCAGTAAGTTATCTAATAGATTGTTACCTTTTAGAAAACCAAATATTTGAAAGATAAGTCATTAAAAGAATGTATTGCATCTAGAATGATTTCAAAGAACAGTGCACATGATAAGGCTAAATGATAAGGCCAAAAGAAGAGTACCCTTTAATCTTCATGACGTCTAGATAACTATCCATTACTTTGAGACTTGCTAGGCTAGCTTTGACCATCACAGAAAAGCTATCTCTGCCTAGTGTATAGCCTACCACATGGCAGGTTATCCTCGATCCTTATAACACTAGACCTTTGACTTCTCTCTGTATGGGATACTGAAACCTATGACAAGGTGATCCCAAGCCCATACAGACTTTGTATAAACTACAAGCTTCCTTAAGTAAAATCACAAGCACAGTGAGTGAACAAGCAGTGACTATTTAGGGGATCAGTGGTATAATCTTTAGGAAACAATCCTGTTGCTAATTCTGCTAATAGCAGTCTGCATATGGCTGAGTAAAGAATTTGGGGTAGATAAAGGGAAGAAAACTTACATCAGGCCTCACAGGATAGGCTACTCTAGACAGACTACCAGTTTGATTCTTTCACACTTAACGTCTTAGTATTTTTTATATTTATTTTTTATCTACCATTTTATGGAAAACCTCACTGATCAGAGAATTTTCCAGAGATAATAATAAAGTTCTGCAATGATGGAGGACAGAGTTCTTCAGAGATCAGTTTTCTTGTCTACCCTCGTCACTAATGGATGACCAGTTACAGACATGGAAGACTTAGTTAGAATTGCAAGTTTTTTTGTGAATCAGACCTGGGCCTTCCTCCCACCTATATGAACTCTCTTTAACTATCTATGCTGCCTCTGTTCTCTCTACTGGCTTTTTCTTCCTGTACTTGACTTTCTCTGTTACTTGTCACTCCATACTGAATCTATTTGTCCCCACTCTCACAGTYTTTCATTGTCTGGACTCTTCTTTTTCTGGACTCTTTGCCATGTCCCAAGTTCTCCAAACTCTCATTCTGAAACACCTTTTTTACAATCCTATCCTTTTATCAATACTTTAAGGGACTACATATAGAAAGAGGGTACTTTCTGTCTTATTGCATGCCTTTCATTCCTCTTTCTGAACTGTAAATATAGCAGAGTATAACATGGTGGTGTTCCTATAGTGGGTGGGTTGCATAGCATTTAAAAGATCTACAACTGCTCAGTGTTTCATGTCTCTCTTTCTGCAATATTCCTTTAAGGGACTTGCAGCACAGTTAGCTGACATGAATCTTATCAGCACAGAACTCCCAAGTCTACCTTCCAGGCTTACTGGATGGTCCTTTTCTTTGCACTAAGGTGTGTTTCATTGACAGAGAATGGTAATAATGAAATCAAGAGAACGTGGGAACTGTGAAGAGTCAGCTTTCTGAATCTAACAGTCTAGAAGTAGTGATGTTACCTGAGGCAAATCCCAGGATGACCATAGCCATTAGCCAGCAGAAGCGCAGTAGGTCTCCAAAAATCATCTACAGGAATCAAAAAGAAGAGGAAGAAAGATGAATGTCTCTGGGCAGCTGTTGCTAACGAAACTCTCTGCTCTGCTCCGAGCAATACTTTTTATTTAGAGCTATTGCTATCCTTCCATCTGTATCCAAATCAGAGAAATGTTTGAGAAAGCACTGACCTTCTGAATCATGATTGTGAAGGGGCCCAGCATCTGGAATCCTCGGGAGAAGTACATGACACTACACCAGCCCAGCACCAGGGCCATGGATAAGGGCACCACCTCCCCATTCACATTGGTAAGCCTCATCACCATAGTCAGTAGCACAAGGGAGGCATATGTGATACTGGAGTGAGAGCAGAAAGAAAAAAGTTAGGTATGAGCTGTTAATCTTCTGGATTTACTGTTTTATGATGGTGAATTGGCTGACACCCACACATTCAGGCCAAGTCTTAAAAGTTAAAACACACATCTAAAGATGCAAATCCACTAGGCAGAAATCCCTGGAGTGTCACCTGCTAAGTCTCAGAGAATGAACAAGAGACCTGCAACATTCTAGTAAACGAAATAAGGGCCTATGAGAAAAAGACACTCACATGATGACATGGAATGGACCCCCAAGAACTGTTTGTCCAAAGTAGCGAGAGGCACCAACTCTGAAGATGTCTGGAATCTAGGGAAAGATATTAAGGCAAAAAATAATATAGACTGCAATTCAGTATGGGACCTAGGTGAATCGCTTCATCCCAGACCCCCTGCTCCTCACCTCTAGGAGTAGAATAATCACAGCCCCAATGACTGTCACCAGCTCCCCCACCAGTCGGATCTTATCCTGGTAAGTCACATATGCTTCCTATGGAAGGAAATCAAGACAAGAAATATTTCCTAATGTGAAGAGTTGTATGTAATGGGATTAGAACAGTTGGATTCTTTCCATGGCAGAAACCATCATCACCATCTCCTAAAGTCTCTAATATTCTCTTGGCACACTTTGTGGTTTTATTTTATTTTGCTACTTCATCAGACAAGATTTCATAGTGCAGCCCAAGCTGGCCTTGCCATTAGTGCCTACTGTGTAAAGCTGTTAAGATGTGTGCAAGACAAGGAGAAGCTCTTTTTTTACTACCAACACTTTCCCCCATGATAACTTTTATGTTGGTAACTCTGTGACCAGGACATGAGGTAGGTATCCAAAGTTTTCATGTGTTGCCCCCTTCATGTATGCTGTGAGCAACAATTCCTCTATATATTGAGCAACGGAGATTACACTTCATAGCACTGAAATGACCAAATGAACGACTGGGCATGGTGGCACTTGCCTGAAATCCCAGTCTTAAAGAGAATGAGACAGAATGATAGAGCACAAAGGCAAGGACAGTTTGGGCTACACTGTGAAATCTTGTCTGACGAGGTAGCAAACTAAAACAAACAAGACAACAAAGCGTGCTGAGTGAATAAGAGAGTTTAGTAGATGCTGATGATGGTTTGTGTCATGGAAAGAATCCAACTGTCCCAATCTCATTGTGGATCCCACTCCCTTTTAAGACATTATAAGCATATCTCAGAATTCACGGGCCAACTATAGTATCCAAACTCACTAGCTCTGATGAGACCTTGAAGCATTTAAGACATCTGAACTTAAGGGTTCTCATTTGTAAGATGTAAACTCTAATCCTTACCTCCTGGAGATGGTATAAAGATTACAGTAGGTGGTGTAGTTGGAGTGTACTTTAAACCAAAACGGCCATAAAAGTATTTATTTTAGTTTTACTATGATGGAGCAATACAGAATAAAGTAGAAATGGGCCTAGACATGGGTTTTAGTTTTCTGGAGGGGCTCTGATTATTCTGAGAAGTCAAGACAGTTCTGAGGCCTACTACATCACGCAGATGTGATGATGGAATTCTTCATTCGAGATTCTTACCTAGTTAGAAGTCATGACCTCACTTGAGAATACAAGAAAGCTTTCTGGAAAAAAWTACGTACAGTTTTAACATGGAATTATATATCTAAGCCTGGGAAATTAAAAGTAGCTTTGGGGCTGCTCCAGAGTTTCTTGTTTGCTAGTTATATGTTTTCTTTGCTTAGTTTGTCCTCAGCCTTGGCAAGGATATGAGCTCACTTTTTTCTCTACTGAAATTCAGTTCACAGAATAGCTCCTTTTATTTATTACCCCTGTAGCATCTATCTCTTACTGCAAACCAGTTCATTTTAAGACCTTAGGTAAGTAGAAGAATAAATAGTAAACACATTAATTGAGAAATAACTTTAAATGCAGAAGTTAGACAAGTGGATCTGTTCCTGCACAAAAATTTCATATTGTTAAAACTTTGTATCTTGGTGAGTGGGTCTACACCAGAGGTTCTCAGTCTTCCTAATGTTGCAACCCTTTAGTACAGTTCCTTGTGTTGTGGTGACCCCCTACCATAAAATTATTTCTCTAGCTGTTTCATAACTGTAATTTTGCTACTGTTATGAATTGTAATGTAAATATCTGTTACCCAGGATATCTGATATGCATGCCCAAGGGGTCGTGACCGATAGATTGGGGACTTCTGATCTAGATTATGTCATCAACCTTTCTTTCCTTCACTCTCGCCTGGCCGGAGACAGAGACAGGAATGATAGTAAAAGCTTGTAATCCTTGAAACCTTGAGGTAGAGGCAGAAGGATTGTGAATTCAAGGCCAAGTCCCAGCAACCAAGAGATGGAGTTGGAAAGGCTGGGAGTTTAAACCTATTGTGTGGATTGTGTAACAAATCTGAGTCCTTCCTGGTCAATCTGAGACTTTGTTTGGAAAGAAAGAAGGTAGGAGGTTGTAAACACTACTGACAAGACAAAGAAAGTCATAGAGCTGTGAAGACAAGATTGCCCCTAGAGGCCAGTGCAGCAATGACACCATTTATAGAAAAACAAGCATCCAGTCTCTCCAGGTTTGCCCACCCCACCACAACAATGCCTCTTCTCCTCTCCAGCACATTTTTTTTTAATATGGAGACATTCCCTTCCACAAATTCAACAGTCAGATAGGCATCCAGGGACTGCAAGTTTTTGCTTGAGCACCAAGCTGCCCTTTCTCCAAGGGTCCAGTCTCTTAAACCTGGCTGCAGAATGTGGGGTCTTCCATGAGTCCGCTAAACAAAATAAAGGACTTTGCTTGTTGTCTTTTTTTTTAATCTATTTTCCGTGTGTGCATGCGTGTGTGTGTGTGTGTGTGTGTGTGTGTGTGTGTGTGTGTGTGTGTGAGAAATATGTCATAATAATTGTATTAGGCACTTAAAGTATCGGCCTTTGATTGTATTGCTTTATTACTTACATAAAACTTTTCTTTTCATCTAGAATGAGTATTTTTACAGTGTAAAGTAAATGGTGCTTTAAAAAATGAGAAAAGACCTTGAATTTCAATGACACCTCTCTGATGGTTCAGGAAGTGATAAGGAGTCCCCTTAACTAATTATCCTAAGCTTCTTCAGAATTAAGTCCAGACAAATAATAAACTTGCCTTTTGAAGATTTAAAGTTTTATTCTTTAGGGGTTGTAATCAAGACGTTCTGTCTAAATTAAAGATCTAATTCGTGGTTCTTTAGATCTGCGGTTTTTAAAACAAGGTTTGGGGATCAAGGTTGTGTTTGCCAAACTGTGTTTAAGTTACCACCACCAGGCCGTACGTACAGCCTCAGCTCCTGTTTGTTCTGCTCTCTCATTGCTTCACTTTCTGTCATTTAGCAGGACCTGAGGCCGTCAGGCGAATACACAGCTGTCCATCACCTTGTTTACACTCTATCCCTAGCTTCTACTTCCTTCCAAGTTCCGAGACTAATCTTTTGGAAATGTGAACATGATCACATGACTTCTGTTTATGTCTTTCCTAGCTGTCCAATACCTTCAGGATAAAAGCCAGATGGTATTAGACAGTGTTTCCTAAATACTTTTCAGAGAAGAAAGTCACTAGGTACAGTATGAACACATATAACAAACAGCAATAGAGGCAGGGGCCCCTCTGAATAAAAGGGAAAGAGTGGTGGGCCAGGATATAATTATGTAAATGCTATTATGTTTTATTTGGCTCTAGTTCTGTTTTTATATCTATCTATCTATCATCTATCTATCTATCTATTGTTGATGTTTTTTTTTTTTTGTTTGCTTGTTTGTTCTTCGAGACAGGGTCTTAACATTCAGCCCACGGGTGGCCTGGGAAACACTGTATAGAACAGGTTAGCCTCAAAGTCATGGGTGATCATTCTGTCTCTACCTCCTGAATGCTAGAATCCTAGGTATATGCCATCACACACAGCAATGGTAGCTCCTAATCAGCACTTCTGTTTGATTTTTAAAATCTATGTATATGTGTTCTTTTAGTTAAAAGTGTTCATTGTAAGATAAGAATCAAATGTAAAGACCAGATTAACTATCACTACAAACTCCTTGCTCTGACCTCTCTGTGCCTTGAGTTTTTATGCTCTGTGTAGGCTGCAGACATTAAGCAATGGAGCTGTGTTAACCAGTCCTTAAGGTAGGATATATACTTTCCTGAAGAAACCTCTGCCACCACATCTGTCTACTTCACTCTTCCTTATGTTTCAGGATTCAGGCCAGGCCAGCATTTTCCTGAGTTCTCCTTCCATGCCTTTCTGCAACTAGCTCAGATGTGGCCTTCTGGGCACCTAGTGCACTCTGATATAGACCTTGCCTAGAGCACTGACATGTTGGAGTACTATGTTTTTCTTAGAGCATCCTGAGAGCATTGGCATCTGACAATTCCCTTTTATACACAGTTTACAACACTTTGAGAGATTATTCCCTTAGCAAAAAAAGCAAAGAAAGAAGGGACTGTGGAAGCTGTACAGAAGCAGCATTTCCTAGAAGATGCAGATGAATGAGGGAAATAAACTAGTAAGTAGAAATGAAGAAACCTATTTGGAAGGAAACCAATGCAAAATACGGCACTTGCCTGTGTTGTTTTAAGACTACCAGAGTCCTTGCTCAAGGTCACCTGAAATGTAAAAAGTCCACCCCACTCTACACTACTCCTCTAAAAATAAGTATTTCCTGCAAATAATCAGAATTTTCTGCATTGCCACATGACTAAGAAATTTAGGAATTATTAACAGCCTGAAATTTTAGGAGTAGTGGTAACCTGGAATTTAATTGCTACCAGTAACTAAATTCCTTGCAGGGACCAGTCACTTACACGTCACTGAACTATTCTTTATGAGCTGACTGTTCTGGATAGAATGCTCAGGAGAGCGCAGCATAGAGCCCAAGACACCAGTGAGCTGGAAGAGGTAGGGGTACATCCTCTAGATAAAGGCTAGGAGTACCGACCACTCCAGATCCCAAAAACAAGTTGAAAATCCAGTTCAGATTTTTGATTTTGTTCCCCAAAACACCTACAAAGGACCTGTTGCCAGTCAAAAGAGGACTTCTCTGATTCTATAGATTGAACAGAGTTTCCTAACAGTATTGTCCACAAGAATTAACTGACAAGTGCTTAACCACAACACAAATGGGATGCAGGATCTCAGGATAGTTTATGTCAACTCATTGCTCTTCTTCCAGGGATCTAAAGGATTTTATGGTATACATCCCGAGGTAAGGACTGCTGGTCATAGGAAAGTAGAATCCGGTTCCCAGGAAATATTTCCTTCTCAGAGTTTATGACCCAGGAATTTATTTACAGGCGTGTGTGTGTGTGTGTGTGTGTGTGTGTGTGTGTGTGTGTGTGTGTAGGGGGGAGTGGGGGACTGGGGAAGCTGCAGAGAAAGCAGCTTTCCATGGAAGTTGTAAATGGAAGAGGGAACTAAACCAGTAAAYTGGAATGCTTTTCTCAGAAAAATTGATTGAGATATTTTTTCTCTCTTCCAAGAAGTCATTAAGAGTGGCCACTCTTTTGTGAGTTGTTCTCAAAAGGTCTGTACCCCTTCTTTTGTTTTACTCTGCTCTGGTGTGCCCACCCACATGGTAGGGTGGCATCTCACTATGTGGTTCATGCTGACCGGAGACCCACCATCTTTGCTCACTCTGGCAAGTGCTGACAGGTATCACTTCCCTTTACCCTTCATAAGGGCTTAGTCGAATCTATTTGCTTGCAATTCTAAGTTCTAAACTGAAATCATACCTAAATGGCTACATTGCTAACTGTTATAGAACCCAGAACTTCTGGTCATCTTCATTCGTTTTTTAGCTTTGAACACTAAGTATGTGGAACCAAAAAGATTACTGATAAATTTAAATTGGGAAAAAAAGTAGTATCTATCTAAAGAACTACAAGAATTAGGCCAAGAAGGTCAAAATCCATTCCACTGTTTTAATAAGAGATGCAAAAATAGAGACAGAGAAACAGACAGACACATAGAGAGAAAAAGAGATAGAGACAGAGATTCTGTATAATAAAGAATAGGTAGCACAAACATTCTACCCAACACGTATTCTTGCCCTTCCTCTCAATTTTATAAAACTCAGTATGTTCCTAAGTCCTCCAGAGAGGGCTTTGAGATTAATAGCCCCCTCATCTTTTAAGGGTTCTGGGAACACTAAATAGAACCAGTTCTCCACTTTGGTCTAAGAACAATTACCTATTCCCAAAGAAATGTGATTTATTCTATATCTAATAGGCTAAGGACATAAGATGATAGTTATGATTATGAAAACTGGACCCCAGCTGGGTCAAAGCTTTGGGATATCAAGTTGCCAAGTAATGCATATACAATGGAAAATGACTTGGATATAGCATATGATACTTGACGGGGAAATTACCTGTCCTTATATTTATAATTCAAGGTTTTAAGGTGATGGACACTTGAAGTCTAACATTTACACTGCCTTTACTAACTCAATGTCTTTGTGAAAGTGCTTATCATCTTTTAGCTTTGTAGCTGCCACTGTTTCAATGGTGCTCATTTTATTTATGAATAAGAGGAATATTAAATGATATGATGCTTTGCTGTATAAAAAATTGATCTAAAGAATCACATCATCTTCATCTGGTAGCTTATATAAAATGCAACATTTTGATCCTACTCCAGCTTTACTGCTAGAAACTTCAGATTAGCTTAACCAGGTTTCCAAAGTTTGACAAGTGTATCCAGGGTACACATAGTAAGGACTCAGTAGAGGTTATTTTTTATCTCCTAGGCTCCTTGTTTTTGTATATTCTTTCCTTGGCTTTAATAGGGATACTTGTTCCACAGGGAGCTGATTAGAAGCCTTGAACAGGGATTGTACAAAATTGGAGATCAGATGGTTGTTAAAGAGCTGTGGTGTCCTGGGTTGTCTGGAACTTATGAGAGAGAGTGGCACATGGAATTATCTCATCCTCTGTGCCAAAAAGATGATTTCAAATGGATAGGAAACAATGTGTAATTCCTGGAATTGTCTTCCCCTTCACTGTCTACATCCATCACAAAGAAATGATGATTTACCTTCATTAAGTCTCCTGATGCCAACTCTTCTCACCACCTCACTATGCCAAATCACCATATTCTCTTGCCTGGAAAACTATAATAGGCACATGATTGGTATCTCCATAGCTTCTTAATCTTTCATAGTCTGTTTGTACCCTGGTATACTATTTGGCAATGAAGATTTTTATTAATGCCCATCATTATATCCAGGTGGGGTGGTACAAGGCTATAATCGTAGAATACAGGAGACTGAGACAAGAGTCCTGCCAAGAGTTGGAGGCCTCCCTAGCCCATGTAGAAAGTAGCAGTCCACTCTGGCCATGCTAATTTCATATTTAAAATTCTGAGCATTCTGCAACTTTGAAGATGAAGATTAACCCCAAATATGGCCCAGAGCACCCTATACAATTTGGGAAGGATCTGCCTTCACAGCCTCATCTCTGGCCTGTTGCTCAGTTCTCTGGTTCAGAAAATCCTTTTTTTCTAGACACTGAAGAGGAATTTCCTGCCTTAGGCGTTGTGTATATGCATTCTTCTTGCCTAAAATTCTCTTTTCCCCTATAGCTCATTTTAACTTTAGTTCAAGACACAAGATTCTTTCACAGTCCTTTTCTGGTCCTTGTCAGGAACCATCCTTGTTCTGTATGCTATCTATCTTACCACTACGCCCTTTCTCTTACTCTGGGTAAAGTTTTAATGATAAGCAATCTGCAACCTATATTGTTATGCTAATTTGTTTACTGTACATCAATTTATAAATTTTTAGGCAAGAATATTAGCTTTATTGTGTTTTGCACAAATCACAGTTGTTGAATTTCTAATATCTACATTACTACTGAGCATTATTTATTCATGAATAGAGTATTGAAATGTTTCTAAGAAAAAAAAGCAAAGAACTTGACAGAATCTTTTCTAGAAGACAAACGGGATAGATGATAGATAGATAGATAGATAGATAGATAGATAGATAGATAGATAGATAGATAGATAGATAGATACATACATACATACATACATACGTAATACATGCAAACATACATACATACATACATACATACATACATACATACATACATACATAGAGAGATACATAGATACCTTGATTTATAGCCCTGGATAGTCTCTTTATATAAAATCAAGCAAGCCATTTGAGTGCTGGGATAAGGGCGTGCATAACCATGCCCAGTTGTAATGGTGGGTATAAGTCAATACTCTCATGTAAAAATAGTCTACTAAAAATCTAAGTGACCCTGTGACTAGGAAATTAGAAACAAACCTGCAGGATGGAATCTGGTGGCTCTCAGTCCTAGTTGAGTAATAGTCACTTGATTTCCTTTAAAATACCAAGACCAGGGGAGTAATTCAGACATTCTCAGGTTTTAGGTCTGGTTTGTAGCACGAGAACCTGTCTTTTTACTAGCTTCCCAAATCTGTACATGTAGTCTTGTTTAAAAATACACAGATCTAGAAAGCAATAAGATTTGTTACTGGCCACACAACTATTTAGAGTTAGTATTAAAGTCTAAGGAATCTGGCTCCCAGGCCTTGAACTTCTCAGTCACTTGAAAACTTTCTGGCTAACCAATAAAGCACACAGTCATTTTGACATCTCTAAATCTGAGTGAAGATAAATGAACTCTACCCTTATATGGCTCAGTTTTTATGTACTTTGTGCTGCCTCGTGCAAATAAAAGATTTTCCCCCTTTCCTTCCAAATGTCCAGGATGGAGCTGCTGGACTGTTCTCATAAAATCCCACACATGAAACTGAAATATTTCTTTAAGGTCCTAGAGCCCACTGGTCTCCACAGACCATAAAAGATCCACAAAAGCAGTCCTACAGTGCCCTCAAAGCCCTGGGTTACTAGTGCTATTAGAGTTGTTGATTGTTAAAGTCATTTATTTAAGCAAATTTAAATTTATTTATTTAATCAAAAGCTCCCTCAGGTAACTAATTGGTTAACAATTGAATTCAAGTCTAGACAGTATATTTTATACCTTTGCATTTCTGAGACTTTCAAATAGTAAAAAAAGTAGAAAAAAAGAGAATTTCCTATTATCCAAGCAATTTGGTATAATGTAACAGCAGAGTATTCGAAATTATATTGAAAAGTTCAGAAGCTCCTCATGTTATCCAAACCAGAACATTCTAGAAACTCAGGTCTAATGCTCAAAGATTAACCAACGTATAGGGACCATTCATTGGTGTTCTTTGTTACCTAAATCTCTTATTACTGTATCCTTGACCTTCTTACTCCTTGTCTCACTGCCAAGGAAAAAATATTTAATGAGTCCTTCATTTTATCCAGGATAACTGACTAAAGCAAAAATGAAAGGACTAAAGATGTTAGAAGAAGGAAAGAAGGATGGCTGTGGCCTGTAGCTATCATTATGCTATATAAAGTCTCGCTGCAAAGAAAAGAAGGATTTTAAACATAATTTAGACTATCTCCGTCAAAGAAATATGTTTATACATAATTCTTGAATTATCTTGCCCCAGTGAGAAAAACACATGTGGGACTTAGTCTTATTTAATTGTTCATCGTCACCAAAGTGCATTTAGGGTGGAACCTCATCTTCATTGCTAGTGTGTAATCTCAGTGTAAGTGTGATACAAAAGTTGGGAAAGAACATGCAAGAGGTCCCAGGGACAAAGCTAATGGGAAAGCTTATCTATTCTCAGCTGGTTCATGGTTATATTATTTCTCTATTACTAGTCATTTCCTTCAGCCTCCTAATTACCATTAGTATTACTCGTCTTTCCTAGCTGTCCCTATTGTCTATACTCTGTCTGAACTTTCATGCCAGATGGAACTACAGGAAAAATATTCCTTTAAGTACCTGTGTCTATTCTGGACATGCTGGTGACATCATCCTTTACGTTGTGCTTTGTGATAAAATAATCTCTCTCCCTCTCCCCTCATTCTTTTCTTTTCTTTTCTTTTCTTTTCTTTTCTCTTCTTTTCTCTCTTTCTGTCTGTTTGTCTGTCACTCCCTCCATATTCTTTTCTCTTCTTTCTTAGAATAACGTTTATAGTTGAATAATAAGCCATACCGAAGCTATTATACATGTATCTTATATATAATATGTGATATAGATAGTAAAACCATAAATATAACTCATTTAATTTATATGTATGCTCTCTATAAATACACATACAAGAACCTGTGTGTGTATGTGTGTGTGTAAAAAGAGATAGGTAGATATTGAAAAGTGAATGAAAATAGACTCACACACGTAAAAAGAATAGAAACCAGAAGGATGGAATATCTTCATCTAGTTTGGGGTTCTTGTCTCTGTGTACTACTTTTATTTAACCCAACAAACTCAAGGTTTTGCTTCTTGATTACAGGACATTTATCTTTTCCTTAGACAATACCACTCCATTCCCTTACCCATGTTGAATTCTTCCTATGGTTAGTTTCTGTATAAATCTCCAGTAATCATCTCTTAGCTTGCACAATTCTTTGTTTTATTTTGCCTTTTGTCTATGTCTATTTATCCTTTTGAAGAATATTTTTAAGCATGTAGTGTTTCACAAATAAAACCCTCAAATGTCCTACTGGTTGACTACATGTGTCCAAAGCTACTCATCAGAATCTCTTCTCTTAGTTAGAACAAAAGGGGAATTTTCTCTTTTTGACAACAATTTTAATCTTTATATACCTTTACTTGTCCATCTCTACCACCCCAGCCCTCTGCAGGACATTATAAAATGGCAGTTCCTACAGAGGTGATTCACACTCAACTACTGCCCATTTTGAGTATCTTTTTGTAGAGTCCCCAACAAAGATATAGATAACCCACTAAAAGAGGAACTCTTTACCACAAATGAACAAAGTTCGTAATGCCAAATATTTAATGAAGTTTTTATGAGAAAATCTGTAGTTTCCTACACAAACACTTTTACTGATGAGGCTCCATCTATGGCCCCCTATCTCCTGTCTAATTCCTATGTTACTGATGAGGTGTTGGCAACTTCCTGGGCTTAYGAAGAGTGTCTTTCCTGGACAGAATCAACATGGTCTCTGGATACCATCATCATCCCATGCCAGCATTCCCTTTCATCCCTTTGAAGAAGAATTACCTCTAGTGATTTCTGTTCCATGATGGTGTTATCTCGAATATGTGTACGGTTGGCATCACGAAACTTGAGGGGGCGGTGAACACAGCATGTGGTGAAACAGATCATGTAGAAGATGTACAGAGCACCAAGGAGGCAGAAATAAGGTTGACCATATTTCTTCCACTTCAGGCTCACCAGCTCCTTCACTGGGGTCTGTTCTAGAATCTGTCGAGCCTGTCAGAAAAAAAGTTTAAAATAGAATAACACAATAAGCAGTGTTGAGTTTTGGACTGCCTTCTAGGTGACAGGGCAGCAACTATCATCACCATCATCCAATCACTCATTTCTTTGATAGGCAAGTAGTAATTTCTATTATATGCTAGGTTTTGTGGTAGTGCTATAGAAGTATTACAGAGGTAAACAGTGCATACAACAACATTGAGGCTCTAATAGATGAGTAGTAGTTAGGTGACTGAACTATGGTAGGAATATCTGAGAAGCCATTGCTCATTTGTACAAAAGATGTGGTTGGGATGGTGGGAGAATCTGCTGAGACTAGTGGACAGAAATTACATGGGAGAAATAAATGATAACAATGGTAACTGTGAATATGCACTATAGACTTCACAGTAGGGAGTGTGTGATTTCTTTTTCTGAATGTAATAGAAAGCAATTGGGAACTCCTAGGAAGAAATAACCCAATTTGCATTGGAAGTATGGTGAGACTGGTKAAAAGCAATATAGGAAATGGCAGAATGAATGGTGCTCTGAGAGAAGTAAATAGCAAAATGCAAAGGAGAGAAGATAATGGATGAGACAAAGCATCTGAAAAGAGGCAAATTCAAAGTAAGGCAGACAGGATTAGGCAGGGAACAAATTCCCTTGAGGGAGGAGGGAGGAAGAAAGTTTCAAGATATGTTCAAGAACCCAGGGCAGGAAGTTGAAGGAGCCCCCAACCAGAGAATCTATTTTTGCCATAAAATGGAAAAATCCTATTTTTAAGATGGTACTAAGAGTATCAATTGCTAAAACTATAAATGGAAGCAAAATAGGTGGTGTTAAAGAAAAGTACTTGGTACAGGTTGTATAAAACCCATAGGAGAATGCAAGTAACTAATCTCTGATATAAAAGAGCAAAGGAGAGATTGAAGGAATGGCCCACCAATGACTGGCTTAACTTGAAACTCATCCCATGGGAGGGAGCCAAGCCTGGGCACTATTAATTGTACTCTCTTGTGCTTGCAGACAGGAGCCTAGCAAAACTGTCCTCTGAGAGGCTTCACCCAGTAGCTAGTGGAAGCAGATGCAGAAACCCACAGACAAACATTGGAGGGAGCTTGGGGAGTTTTGTGAAAGGGTCAGACATACTAGTGAGTAAGCCAAAGACACCAAGGAGACCGCAAGAAAGACCTATAGAATCAACTAACCTTGGCCCATGTAGGCTCATAGAGATTGAACCACTGATCAAAGATTATGCATGGATAGAATTAGGCCCCCTATACATATGTAGCAGATGGGCAGCATGGTCTCCATGTGGGTCTCCTAACAAATGGAGAGAGGGATGACTCCAACTCGGCGGGCTCCCTTTGGATCCTGCTCCCTTAGCTGGTACTGTCTTGTCAGGTCTCAGTGGTGGAAGATGTGCCTAGTTTTGTTGTGCCTTGATGTGTCACGGCAGGTTGGTACACACAGGGGATGGGAGTGGGGCTTCCCTTCTCAGAAGAAAGGGGAGGGAGGAAGGGGGAGTGGGAGGTAAGGAGGGCCTGCAATCGGTGTGTAAATGAATAAATAAATAAATTAAGGGGAAAAAGAAACTAAGGTTTAGATGGAAAAAGAAAAAGGAAGGAAGGAAGGAAGGAGAGAGAGAGAGAGAGAGAGAGAGAGAGAGAGAGAGAGAGAGAGAGAAAGCAAGTGAAGGAGTGTGGGGGCTGAATCTACATGGTAGGGTGGGCATTTGTACTCCTAAGAAAGCCTGCTCAACATCGCACCCAGGGACTAAATCACCAACCAAGGAGTACACATGGCTCCAGCTGTGTTTGATCCCTTGTCAGGCATCAATGTGAGGAGAGGTCCTTGGTCCTATGAAGGCTTGCCCCAATGTAGGTGAACTGAGGGTGAGGAGGCAGGAGAGGGAGGGTGGAGGATCACCCTCATAGAAGCAGGGGGAGGGGGGATGGGATAGGAGGTTTCTAGGAGGGGGGGGGGACCTGGAAAGGGATTAACATTTGAAATGTATGTAAAAACAATATCCAATTAAGAAAGAATAGAAGAAAACCTGCTGAAACTTTAGGTATTGCTAAGATTATTCCAGAATCATACAAAAATGGTTGTTAGGTTTTTCTGCTGCTCATTAGTTAGAGTAATTTGTCATCCTTTGTGATTCTGTAAGAGTTATATAGCAGACAGTCAACAGAAAAAGTTTTACCAATATCTACTATACGTTCCTGAAAGACAGAACTATTTTCTCCACTCTAGTCTCTTCCTCTCTCTATGCCACTCAGTCCATTGTGTCTGATCTGTCTTTACATTTTTCCATCCCTGGAAAATTTAATGTGAAAATCTTACAGTTTTGTCATTTGGTTTTGGAGTTTTTGTTTTTTGTGTCCTCAGTGATGTACCATTCCTGGGGTGGGAGTGGGGTGGGGGTAGGGTTGTGGGTACACTCCATCTCTGGACGCTCCTCCACCTTTCTGCTCTGGATTGTCAAGCATGTCTTCTTCCACCCTCAAATGATTTTTTTTTTTTTTTTTGTATATGGCTAATCCTTCCTGCTAAATTTGAATCTGCCTCTCCCTACTTTTTGAGATGTCTCTTCATCTCATCCATTATCTTCTCTCCTTTATATCTTGTTATTGATGTCTTATCACACCTATCTGATTTGTTCCCACCTCCATTTTCCTGCCCCTATACACAGTGTTTACTGCCTGCACGGTACAGATCAAACTCTAGTGCAGTTTATGAGAACATCAATCTAAAACTGAAGAAATTGTCTGAAAGGATATTTATTTTTTGCCTCTATCTGTTTGGTTTCTGGTACATTGTGATAAAGTAGGCACTCAATTTACTGAATGATGGAAGTAAGGAAGAAAGGAATGAAGGAAGAAAGGAATGAAGGAANAAAGGAATGAAGGAAGAAAGGAATGAAGGAAGAAAGGAATGAAGGAAGAAAGGAATGAAGGAAGAAAGGAATGAAGGAAGAAAGGAATGAAGGAACGAAGGAAGTAACTCCAGGTTAGAAGGTTCTTTATCTGAAAAATTAGAATGAGATACGTAAAAGAGAGACTAGCACCAAGCAGGAGAAAAGTAGTCTCAGAAGATAAATGCTTGATGATTGTTGAACCTATAGGAAATGTTTTCTCCTAGAGAGTGTTCTTTATCTATTGTAAAGCTCTGAAGTATCTTGGGGTCAAAGTGTCTCAGTAGATGAACAAGCAACATCTCAACATGTCTTTCTTCACATGAAGTTTCTTGACTTGTTATGACATCTATACCTCTTTCTTCTTGGAGGAAACCACAAGCTCCAGAAAGGACAACTCCTCACCCCAGGAGTCAATCTCTGTGAGGTCATAGAGGGAAGAAGTTAGGGGCCCACATGACCACTGGATGTGCTTCCGTTTCTGCATCAGGTGTTGAAACATCTGGTGAAGCAAGAGAAGATTTGAATGGTTAGTGTGTTAGAAGATGATCTGGAGCACATCCATGGACCAGGCCATTTACCCATGTTAGTCATGGGAAAGGTCACTAAGGAGACACCTTAGAGGTGGGTTCTCACCACAGTGTTGCCTTCCACCCCAGCCAACTTAAAGGGAGTGAGTCCCTGGTTGTTGGGCACAAGTTCCAGGGACTTCATGTGATCTCCCCCATCATAGGACAGTAGCAGGTTGTACATCTGGCAGGCAAAGGTTTTGTTGGGCTGCAGGACAAGTATATGTAGGACTGTATTTCCTGCAGAAGACAGAGACTGCCATGTGACCATAGTACTAGAGTTGAA
>BDUI01001505.1:136566-152929 GCA_002335545.1 Apodemus speciosus
AGAGAGAGAGAGAGAGAGAGAGAGAGAGAGAGAGAACAATTGAACAAATGGTCCGAGGGATTCTGAGAAGACAAAAGAGAAATAGGAAAAACTAAAAGGCAGCCCTGGGAGGTAAAACCCAAGCTGTAAGGTCCTGTGTTTATCCTGACTCATGAGGACCCTCCACCGCTTCCTGAGCCTACCCTATACAGATATATTTTAGAAATGATAGATCACCCACCCACGTTTATTTAGCTTTTAGTTATTGTGAAGCCTCCTCACCTACAAATGGCTCATAGAGTGTGGACTCCATAACCAAGTATGGGGCAGCCTCCATCAGCATTATAGCAGCATCCAGGTTGTCATAGAGGGCTGCTATGTGCAGTGCTGTCTCCCCCAGAGCTCCTGGAATGGAATAAGTCAAGAATATCAAACACTTGCTATTCTCCTTCAAGAGAGTTCCAGCTTCAGAAGCACTTCAGCAGTTTCTCCATGCAACAATTTCCAAACACAACTCTAGTCCACTATTTCTGATCTCACCTCTTTGTCGGAAGTCACAGTTCTGGTCATGTTGAAGTCTCTTAAGTGTGCACATATCATTTTCCTTGGCTGCTCTAAGCAGTGGAGACTCCCAAATACTGGAGGAAGATGAGAAGAAGCCCATTAGTGACCATCAGAGACAGGCCATGGCCAGAGAAGGCAGAAGCATTCTCTGATATAGTCATGATGTTCACAATACAAATTAACAACAATTTTGTCTCTTTTGAGTTATTTGTTGGACATAAAGGATAAGATGACCTTAGGACAAGAGCATACTTTAAGTCTCATCAGATTTCCCTTGTCCCTACCATGTTAATTGACTCCATAAAATGAAGATTTGTGTGTAGTCCAAGTCTTAGCTATGAGTTGATCAACAGATGGGACAGTTCCTCATATATCTGAAGAAACTGAACTTATACACATGTCTCAAATTACTCAAGCTGGATTTAACCTGAAAGCCTCTTGTCTGTGATCTGTCTTCCATAGTACCTGAAAGTATTATGCAAGCTTCCAACAGACAAAAGCAACCAATAGTCCTATCTAGCTGTTGACATCTGTGAACCACAAAACTGACCAGAGTGGCAAGCTATCTTTGAAGGTGCAATAGTGACATTCCTATCTTTGCAGTGACCAACAGGTGTCTAATTGAACTTAAGATCCAATAAACAGAAAGGAACTCATGCCTGGTACTAAAAACATAACTAAGTACTTGGGGCTAGTGCGAACATGACTCTTAGAAGAGGACTGACTACCAATGGTTTGCTAGACAGTATAGTTTTTAACAATACTCTAATACTTGTCCTTATAGCCACAGTTAGGTATAGACCTCAATCATTAAAGAAGCTTCTGTCCACAGCACATGGAGACTATTACAGAAATCCACAGCTGGAAACCATGCTGAGATCAAGGGAACATGGGGATACAAACGCCAATGCATTCATCTTCAACACTACTGCTTAGGAACACCACAGGAGAGAAGGCAGAAAGATTGTAAGAGCACGGGGACTAGAAAATCTGCTGTTAGACTGTGTCTCCTAGAAATAGCTATCTAGACAAGACCAGAGTAGTTACAGGATCAATAGTCATATTAACTTGGAGTGGAGAAAATATCAGAGTCTCATCCCTAGACAAAGAACTACTGCTGAGAGGAGGAGAAATAGCCTTTCCCAGAGATAACCTCCATAGCTCCTTGTCTGATACAAAGTGATCCACACTGAAATTATTTACACACAAATCACGAAAGTGTATGTTGTATTCATATTTTTGCACACATATGTGTGTGTGCTTGTGTGTGTGTGTGTAAAACCTTAAAAAGAAAGAGGCCATTAGTTTGAGGAGGTGAGGGACATGGGAAGGGCCGGAGGGAGAAAAGGAAAGAGAAAAGGTGATGTAATCATATTTTAACTAAAACACACAAAATTAAAATTAATTAATTAAACAAACCAACCAGAAGTGATAGTTCTTGAGGAAGGAGAGCCCAAGGCTTGCAGTGGGTTTTAGAATATACTCATGAAAATTTCAAAAAAAAAAAAAAAAAAAAAAAAAAAAGGACATCGGGCCTGGTGGACTTCATCTAAATATCAGGAACCTGAAAGGTGGACAAGAGGCAGGAGGGGCAGGAGGAAATGGAGGAACTATGCCTATCAGTTCTCCAGGCTCCCAGGACAGCTAGACCTGCTCTCTGTAGCCAAGGTGAGCTCAGAGACCAGGCATTTGTCGGACTTGAACTAGCTTTAGATCTTACAAATTCTGTGAAATTCATGACCTAGACATAATAGCTGTTAAAAGCTAAGCCCTGGATGCTTACATTTGTTCCCACTTAAGTTCTCACCACTTCTTTGAGTTGTTCAAATGAACTTCTGAGCTGGAAATAGAGTGGTTTTGGTGCCTATAGTGTTGTGTTTTAGAAAAAGATAAAGAAGCCAGGGACATGTTTGGTGGAGGCGTGGTACGGTGTGGGGAAAGGCCGTGCCTCTGTGGGCCTATGCTGAGGCATCCCCTCCCCTGAGGTACCAGCCACGTGACAGTATAGTATAGAATAGAATTTATTTGCAGCATGTGAAGGGTGTTGAGGGGTTAGTAGAGACTGAGAGAAGGGGAGGGGAGAAGGGACAGAGGGGGGAGAGGGGAGGGTAAGAGAGAAAGAGGAGAAGAGAAGAGAAGAGAAGAGAAGAGAAGAGAAGAGAAGAGAAGAGAAGAGAAGAGAAGAGAAAAGAGAAGAGAAGAGAGTGAGGAGGTGGCAAGGAGTYCCTTTTATAGTGAGTCAGGCATACCTGGCAGTTGCCAGGTAAGTGTGGGGCAGAGCCAAGAAGGAATGCCAACATATAGGCCATGCCTTTTCCCCATATTTAACCTTTAAATCTTAAACTCTAAATATTGCTTTCTACCAAAGATAATTGAGCTTTTGGCTTCTCAGCTGTTTGACCTGGTTCTCTTTCAAACATCTCTGTGTTAATCTCTGGTTTTGACTTTTCCTGGATCTAAATGGAATAGGAGATAAAAATGAAGCCAGACTTCCTAGGCAACATGATTTGGGCTCCAAAGGCAAACATAATTCTAGCAATTTGGGGGGTTATAGGGAAAGYAAACGAGAGAGCTGATGGTTATTTCTTCTTGATTTCTCTAAGTCCCCAATTTTTCTCTTCCAATGTGTCTTGAAGCAATCGGAGGAAAGATGGAGGGGGGATATTTATAGTAAAATTTTATCCTTCATAATGCTCCCAGGAGGAACATAATGAGCCAGAGGTCAGACCCTGCCCTATTTCATCTAAGCTCTTGGTCCCAGGTGAGCCTTGCGGCCCAAATGGCTAGCTCAAAGTGGCTAGGGCCAGATGCCAGAGTTTACCCTTTGTATTGAGGCTGCTATATAAAGCTCTTGTCCAATTGAACCCTTGATCCCACTGCACCTTTGCTGAAAAAATCCAGAAACCGAATGAACTCAAAGTCTACCCTAGTCCAGCTGTAACACAGGCATAGAGGAGCCGAAGTTCCGATTTCATATCTGAGGGTGGAGCTTTGTGGCTAAATGGAGTACCTAGACAGCAGAAGGACTCAGTCCAAACGGTAATTGCAAAACTCCTTCACAAKTATTAACACTTTCAATCAGGACAAACTGAACACTGAACCAAACACAAGGCTTTTCTGAGCTCTGGCAGGCAATCTGTCAATAGCTCATTCCATGTTCCAGACAATTCTCAAGGGAAAGCAAATACTACAAACTCTCATGCAGAAGCTTACCTGAGGGAGGCTCTTGTCTGGACAGCTTTTCCTGCTTTGGGATCAGAGTTCAGTCAAGGAATGATCTATCTGGAGATGGATCAGCAACTCTATGCTAAAGGCTTTTAGTTATCTCCAGGATTGCTGACAAGTGCCACACATTAGAAGGTAGAATTGAAGTTAGAATTCCAATCTTACCAGAGCTGCCTTCAGCTAATCACCTGCAGGCATTATACAAACAAAAAAACAAACCCCTCCTGCCCTTTGCCCAGCTAATCAGCTGTCATTCTTCCAGATGACAACCCCATGCTCCTTCTCTCCTCAAGTCCTCTAAACAAAAGTTCCTTCAAAACCTACAGGATATAGCTCCTTTCCCACAAAAGCTACTCTCCAGCAATCTTCTCTTGCTTGACCTCCTGACCAACTCACCTAGCTTCTCTCTGTCTCCGTGGGTCCCTTTGCTACCTCTTTCCTTGAGTCAGGAAGA
The DNA here is from genome assembly GCA_002335545.1 of Apodemus speciosus. Lineage (NCBI taxonomy): Eukaryota > Metazoa > Chordata > Mammalia > Rodentia > Muridae > Apodemus > Apodemus speciosus. Next base: position 140,789 of record BDUI01001505.1, read on the forward strand.
GAAGTTTAACTCTCCGACTGTCATTCTTGCTTTTACAACCACATTCAAGGTCTCCATGTATACAAACCCATATCATGTGCTAGCTAGAGTAGTGTGCCATCTGGTCTGGAAGGGGTGAACACAGGCAAGAGCCTGGCATTGAGTTTGAGTGTTCTTTCAGGGAAGCAGGCTATGTATTAAAGGACTTAAGAATCTGCGCAGTAGTGTGGGCACCCCGAAGAGCCTACCTTTTCTGCTGTAGCATATGAAGCTGATCCACATGCTGGTTCCAGTCTTGTTCTCTGACCCACCAGTTGAGAAGTTTCTGAAATTGGATCCAAGGCTTTTTCGCCCCCATGTCTTCTTGCATGTACTTTCAACTTCTTCAAATCTCATGGAAGGAGCCAGTCTAGGATGACAGAAGCTGAGACGCCTAGGTGTGCTGCAGTTTATATATCTCCCAGGAACTTGTGCGTGCTGTGCTGTGGGTGGTTGTGAGGTGTGAATATGTGCCTGTGCACTGAAGAACTAGCCACATTGCTAGGGGAAGGGGAGGGGGACCTTCCCAGAGCTGAGCCTGGGGCCAGAAAACAGCCTGGAGTAGGGAGGGGGAAGAGGAAGAACCTAGATTCTTGGCAGTGGGCTGGGCAGCTGAGCCTGGGAGAGGTTGAGAGGTGGGGCCAAGGAATTTGGAGCAAGGCTAGATAATTCTGAAGGTTAAACAGGTTCTCAGGGATGCAGATCCTAGAAGACTCCTAGGGAATTCTGTGTAACTCCTGATGTTAGACAGCAGAAATTGAGAAGGATTAAAGGAAAGAAAAATCATGAAATACTTTCAACAGCAGGAGGAATGGGTTCTGATAAGGCAATGCTCCTTTATCAAATAATATCTTGCATTGTCTTTATGGCTTTTAATGAGACATATGACTCTTGTTTACTGTATTACTTCAGTGGACCTGTGAGATCTGGAAATAAAAGCAAGGCAGCTTTTTTTGTTGTTGTTCTTTTTTGAGACAGGGTTTCTCTGTATAGCCCTGGCTGTCCTGCCACTCACTCTGTAGACCAGGCTGGCCTCGAACTCAGAAATCCGCCTGCCTCTGCCTCCCAAGTGCTGGGATTAAAGGCCTTTGCCACCAAGGCAGCTTTTGAATGAGAATATACCACACTGAGAGGGAGTGTGCTCTCTCCTCTCCTGGGCTGGAGACAACCTTGAAACTGGCTTTCAACTTGTGACCTTAGTTTTGAATTCATACTTCTCCAGGTCTTTGTTCTTAGGAATCTTTGGGCCATACAGATATGAGAGACTTAAGTGGGATAAGCTTGAGACCATGTCCTGGAGAGCCTTAGAACTGCCCCTTTCCTTTTGATGTAATGAGAGCTCTAATCCAGAGAACAAAATATCTATAGCAGAGCAAGAATGGAAACAAAAGGAAATATAGAAAGGAAGAAGAGTGACAGGAAACAAGGAGAAACAATGTTCTTACCCCAGGAGTGGGAGGGTCACCTTGTGGAGCATTTTTATGTCTCACTGGGGGTTGGGGCAATGTGGGTGCTAATGGTCTCTGAAACCTGTGGACTTCTAGTCTAAGGAGATGGAGGGAGTGATAAGATTGAGGTGGGGGTTATAGATGAGCTGATAAGTAGAGAGGGAGCAGGTCATGAACAGTGCACTTGCCAAGAAAACACTAAGCCCATAAAGCTGATCCTTGAGGGGGTGGGGGTGGGGTGGAGAGGGTTGTGGTAGAGAAGTCTGGTTCAGTCAGAGTCACACAGAGCAGGCTCGGTCACTAAGGACATTGGCCATAGGTCTCTGAAGGAAGAATGGAAGCAAGCACCCACAGCTCTTCAACTGTTTTTCCTTGCCCCTCTTGCTTRCACTAGGAGGTATGGATAAGTTGCATGAGAAGCAAGTTATCCGTTGTCCCATCCATTGCTCTGTTGGTGAAGCGAAGTTTTGAATCCTTCCTCCTCTGGCTTTTCTCTCCACTATTCTTTCCTTTTGATAATAGTCTGCACTGCCATGTCACAGTTCTATTGCTCTTTCTTGTCATCTCTTTCTACTCAATGCTCCTGTAACTTTCTGCTCCAAATGACACTGCAGCCTTTCTTCCAGATGGTGCCTTCTCTAATAATAATGCCCCTGGCAAGGCAGTTGCATCTTAGTTGCAGGCATGCTACCCATTGTTGAGGCCAGAGGATGTTCCACCTTCTCACAGCTATCTAGGAGAAGAAAATAAACACTATATCTGGATACTACATTAATAGAAGTTATCATTAGATGGTGGAATTTTTCATTTTCTTTTTGGTTGTTTGTTTCCTTGTACTTTTATGTGTCATTTACTTTGTAAGAGGATAGATATTAAGAAATTCCCAAGTTCTGCCTGATTTACTTCTGATGCTAAGAGGCAGCGTCTGACCTGGTAAAGAGGTAGAAGTCATTGATGGTGAGCCTATGTTGGTTCTTTCCACTCCAGATACTCCTCCCACAGCTGCCCACCCATTCATGTCTACAGAGCTGTGAGTTTCTCTGCATACCAGAGAACCAAGAAGCTATTCCTTCAAAATAGCCAGGAGGAGATGTGTGGGGTTTTTTTTTTTTTTTTCCATTCATTCATCGTTCTCTGGATCGGCAGGTCAATGGGTACAAGACTGGGGTAAGTGAGGACACTGTACTTTTACACCTTTATGCCACCACCATAAAGTGCCCTTCTATATCACCCCTGTCTCTGTCACCCAGTTTGCAGTTCAAGGAAGTAAGAGCTGGGATCTGGCTGGCTTCGTGTGAGTGTACCTGCTACAACAGAGAGAGCGATAAGATTGGGAAAGCATTTCATCTTTCATCTCCTCATTTCTGCAATTCTTTCTTTTAGAAAAGTATAGGTTTACGGACATTGCTGGCACCTGTGCTTGCATACATTTTTCCAGGCAATGTGTGTTGTGTGTGGTGAGAAAAAGTGACAAACTTTCCCTGTCCCTGGACCCAGCTGCTGCTCATGGCCCACGTCTGATTTTCTTTTCCAGCGAGGACCATTAGGCCATCTTCTGTACCCACCACCCTAGAGTCTTCATTGCCATCTTACCAACAGGTCTGACTTGTGGAAGGCAAGTTCTCTCCAATTGCATTTTCAGAAAGCTTTGACTCATTGGCATATTGTTTTCTTTCCATTGACTTTTGCCCCTCTATCAAACAAGGAGCTGTCAGATACCCTTGAAGCAGCGTCTCTGTGTCAGAGAATACAAGAAGATACACAATAGTAGACAGTATTTCAGTCTAGATGCAAAGCAGGGCAAAGTCCTGGGATGATGGGAAATAACTGAAAGAAGAAAAAGAATACCTTCTGTTCAGAGAGAAGATAACTATCTTTTTGCCTCTATTTCTTTTATTTTGTGTTTGTTCATTTGCTTGTTGGACTGGAGATTGCACACACGTTCTCGTTCATGCTAGGCATTTTGCCACATCTCCAGCCATTTTAAAGAAAATGTACTTCTATATGACAGAGTTTAAGTTTCTCAAACTGGCCTTCAGTCACTCAGTAAAACAGGCAAGCCTTGAAGCTGTGTGATTTTCCTACTGTTCCCTCCCCTCTGGAGTAATGGAAGGAAGGGCTATACCACCGGCCTAGCACTCAGCCCCCATCTCTGTTCATCCCTATGTCCCATGCATAAGTTCTGTGTCGCTGTCTCACTCTGTCTTACTAAGTGTGTGTACTTTCCCCCCTCCCCCATGCTCTTATTCCCAGTTTTCAACAGACTGAGTTTCATGCAGAGCATCAGGTATACGTACGGGTCTAAGGATACTGATGTGTAGAAAATGGTTGCCATTATCTCTGCCAACCACTTTGCATATAGAAAAGCTACATGGAATTATAGACAGGTGTCACATTTAGACTTAAAAGCACCAATGGAGATTACTTCTATGCATACTGATGCCTGTTATCTTGTGTGGGAGATGTGTTTTTTCCAGTGGATTCTCATCTAAGTAGTGACTATGAGAATATTGTTGCTTTAGAGTACGGGTAGCTATGCAGATCCAACATTGATTATGATATGTTTATAATAGATATGACTATACTTGGCAAATTCTGGAACCCTTTTAGGTTGTTGTCTATAAGGTGACCCATTATGGCCATCTCAGAAGCCTCTGCCATCTACCACCCTTCTGTCTGCCAATGGAATGGTATAAAGATCTAGAATGCAGGATATAGCCATGGCAGTGATGTCATAGGACACATAGAGTCAGAGGTTCTATGGAAGAGAAGGAGGAAAAGCGATGCTGGCAAGGGGTAAGAGCTAAGAAAGGGATGGGGTGGCACTGGGAGCTGGGGATTGGAACCAGAGGCAGCATGGGGGAGGAGGCCCATGACTTCTCTGGGCTGCCAGCTCCACAGAGCAACATTCCTGACAGCTATGCTGCTGCTGCTGCAAGTGAAGGGGGTGAAGCCTCTGAAGGCCAATGCAAGCCTGGATAGTGACAAGAGTCAGAAAAACAAAACGTCCTCTAAAGGTGGGTTGAGAAGACAGAGGCGGGGGCAGGTTGAGCTGGGGGGGGGGGGGGGGGGGGGGGGGGGGAGGAGGCTGGACATAAGGGTTTTCTTGGGCTGAAAGCAAGTTCCAGCAGCTGATTAGGTCAGGATCAATCTGGGCTTTGGATTTGGGGAGATAACTCATGTTTCCTATCACCATAGTATAAAATAATAGCTGTAGGTAAAAATGCTTGGCTTTACAAAGACTCTTAGCCAGGCTACAACATGGGGCTGCCTACAAATGTCAAAGGCTCCTTAGGAAGTAGAGTGCCTAGAGAGGGCCTCTTTGCCTTCATGCTTGAAGATATCCCTCATGCCTTTGGAGGAGGGAACTGGAGTGAGAAGTGCCTGTCACTTGTGTTTGAGATGGGGCTACAGTTGAAATGAGATCTAAAAAGTCCTCTAGCTAAAGAATTCTTTCACCCAGGCCAGTGTTCTGACTGGCAGTTGGCCCTCACTTATCTCTCCACTGTTTGCCTCATCCCCTTTCTGATACAGACTAGAACTGATATTGGGGCTGCCCATCTCTGCCCTTCTTTTATGTTCTAGACCAGGACAAGGTGGAGTATGAAGAACACTTTGTGGCTTCATCAGCGGGTGAGCTGTGGGAGGTGATAGATATGGTCCAGCAAGAAGACACCATCTCCCAGGCAACAACTCTCCAGGACCACCTCTTTGATCTAGCCTTCTGCTTCAACCTGGCCAGCATCATGTTTTTTTTATGAGAGATATTGAGGTGGAGGCTGTAGTCTGGATCCTTCATGAGGACTTAGACATCTATCTCCCCTTCCTGATTGCTTACTGACCTCCTCTCCCAAATGCCTCCTCAAAATGCACACCCCACTGCCTGTCTCTAAGAAGCACCTGGCCTTAGGGTGTATCAACAGAGCTTTCCCAACTTTCATATCTACCACCTAATTGCCACCCCAACCCAGAATTTCATGTCCCAGAGCCAAAGACACCAAACCCACACCCTTCTCTCTTAAGCTTTGTCTGAAACAGGGAGGAGACAATGACAATAAAGTAGCAATCGCAATAAAATCCTGAAAACAGTTGTGAGTAGCTTTGTGCAAATTAAGATCTTGCTTGAATCTCTAACTGGCCTGTTTAATTGCCTGGCCTTTGGCCCACTGACCGACCTTCAGACCTACCAGTTCACCAACTGCTTCTTTGCCAGTGTCCATGAAGCTTTCTTGGCACTTTTGCATCTTATCCTTCCTGACTTCTAGGAATAGAACATACCAGGAAAGAGGCATCAAAAGATGACAGAGTGGGCTGTGGAGATGTGGACTAAGTGGGTGCTTCAGAAGTGTAAGTACCTGTGCTTGAACCCTTAGAATACACTTAAAGCCAGTTGCAATAGTCTACATAATTAATATCATCACTCTTACAGTGAAGCAGATAGATAGGTGGTAGAAGCAGGAGAGTTCCTAGAAGCTGGATTTGCAGTGTGTGGTATGCACACTGGGATGTATACCTATCTCAGAACAAGATCGATAACAAGGACTAAAATACTCAAGGTTTTCCCCTGACCTCCACACATAAGCTATAGCACACATGTTCCCACAGTGCTCACAGTGAGCATGAACATGCACACACACACACACACACACACACACACACACACACACACACTGAAAAAAAGAGAGAGAAATGGCTAAGGCTAAATACATGCTTTTATTTTGGGAACAAAAAGAAGAGAGACATTTATTTTGACTTCAAGGATGGACTCACAAGGAGTCCGTTTATATCTCAGTCTCTTTGGTAGGCAAGTTACCAGAGCTTGCAGCGGGCAGAGGGATTCAGAAGGGTACCGTGTGGACAGTGAAAATGTTTGGCAAAATCTGGAGTATTGCTGAGGGGCCCATGGACTCGAAGACTTGGAGGACTGTGAGGGTCCTGAGGGTCTTGAGGGTCTTGTGAACTCATCTCCCTGCACATTACCTGAGGAAGGAGATGGCCAAAAGGGTAAGGAGTAGAGAAAGTCTGATAGGGTGATGGGTATTGGTTAGATACAATAACTAGGAGATCCTAGGCAGAACAAAGAGGACAAGGGGCAGGGAACTCAGGAGTCACATGGATAATATATTATGTGTAAATCATTCAATATGGCACTAGACATGTAGGAGGAACATTGGTTGTATAGCATTACTGTTTACAAGGGACCAAAGTGAGGGTTAATAGTGGAGTTCTGTGAGCCACTAGTGCATTGGAAGATTGTGGACCATATCTGCTTAAAGAGCACAAGGTCCTTAAAGGAGTGATACCAATTTGGGATCAGCCCCCTGAACTCTGAGGTCTCTGAGTAGTATGGTCATATGTCCAGCTTGTTATGGGCTCTTTTTAAAATAGTCTATTTCTGAAATGTGAGGGAGAAAGAAAAAAAGAATGAATGAAACAAATGAAAGAAAGAATGAAACAAAGAAAGAAAGAAACAAAGAAAGAAAGGAAGGAAGGAAGGAAGAACAGAAAGGAAGGAAGGAAGGAAGGAAGAAAAGAAAGAAAGGGTGGAAGATAAACATGTCTATGGGAGTGAAGAGTCTTTTCTCTTGGGGATAAGGTGGRGATCCAGTTGCTGGATGTGGTTAAAGAACCTGTAAAGATCTAAGGTGGTTCTAAAGGAACAAATGAAAAACGATAAAAGTGGGAATCCATAGTGGTGACTTGCAAGTAYGGTACAGTGTAGCAGGGGCAAACATCCTTTTAGCATCAGTGATAGGGTCCTTAACTGATGTGAAGCAAGTATAGAGAGATGATAGATGTTTACCTGGGCGTAGCTTCGGAAGAAGAGTTGATAAGGGCTAAGGTCCAGGTTGGGCAGGGTCAACTCCCCAGTGTGCTCTACTATCCTCTTGCTATATGCCTAAATAAGGGTATGGGATAAAAATTTCTTTTAGACTTCAAATCTGTAGGTATTTGAAGTCTGATACCAGCTACAAAGCAAGGTACCCTAACAAGTTCCTAAGCCTTCTTATCCAACTTTGCATTGATGCTGATCTGGGCCAAGAAGAAAGACACCAGAAGACCTACAGATGTTTTAGAAGGTGGGGGATCTACAGGGCTGGAAGGGGGTCCCCAGTTGCCATCTGTTCAATGGGAATGTGAAGGACAGAGAGCTATGCAACCATATTTCCATGAGAGATAGTGAAAGRAAAATGGAAGGACGGGGACCTCAGCACACCTGGAATGCAATGGCTACGCCTCCTACATCTGCAGTGTTTTCCAGGAGTGTGTGAGAACCATTGAAAGAGGACATGCTGGGTAAAGGGAAGGCAGCATAATGGYGCTCCAGGCATAGAAGTGCTTCTTGTAGTGCACGGGCATTACAGGCTGGGCAGCCCCCAGGRAGTACTGTTAAAGATGGAACAAGACAATGAATTGGTGAARGTCATTGGAATATGAGGGATATCATAGACTGAGCCGGCTCCCAAGGACATGGAGCATTTTGCAGACTATCCATTCCGTAGCCTTTGATTAGTCTTCCCCTTCCCTTCAGGCCTCCTTTGTTGTCCTCCCTGGTGATCCCTTTGGCCCTMCCTTCCAATGACTGATTACTCACAGAGTTGGTAGAAGATATGCAACAGTTCATGGGCCATGATGCTACCAGCAGCACCAAAGTTCACAGCTCTAAAAAAGATAAAATCTGGTTTTACTTGCAGAATCCTTCAAAAGTATTCACTCCAATTTTCCAACTCCAAGTCTCATCCATCCTAATACCCGTTAATCCCTCTTGAGATCTCCCACCAAAAGACTCACCTTCAGAGAATGGTCCATACCTGGGGTAGCCAGGGTGGAAGAATGGAGGTTGGAGAAGGCCAGCAGGGAAGACNGGTACAGTGTAGCAGGGGCAAACATCCTTTTAGCATCAGTGATAGGGTCCTTAACTGATGTGAAGCAAGTATAGAGAGATGATAGATGTTTACCTGGGCGTAGCTTCGGAAGAAGAGTTGATAAGGGCTAAGGTCCAGGTTGGGCAGGGTCAACTCCCCAGTGTGCTCTACTATCCTCTTGCTATATGCCTAAATAAGGGTATGGGATAAAAATTTCTTTTAGACTTCAAATCTGTAGGTATTTGAAGTCTGATACCAGCTACAAAGCAAGGTACCCTAACAAGTTCCTAAGCCTTCTTATCCAACTTTGCATTGATGCTGATCTGGGCCAAGAAGAAAGACACCAGAAGACCTACAGATGTTTTAGAAGGTGGGGGATCTACAGGGCTGGAAGGGGGTCCCCAGTTGCCATCTGTTCAATGGGAATGTGAAGGACAGAGAGCTATGCAACCATATTTCCATGAGAGATAGTGAAAGRAAAATGGAAGGACGGGGACCTCAGCACACCTGGAATGCAATGGCTACGCCTCCTACATCTGCAGTGTTTTCCAGGAGTGTGTGAGAACCATTGAAAGAGGACATGCTGGGTAAAGGGAAGGCAGCATAATGGYGCTCCAGGCATAGAAGTGCTTCTTGTAGTGCACGGGCATTACAGGCTGGGCAGCCCCCAGGRAGTACTGTTAAAGATGGAACAAGACAATGAATTGGTGAARGTCATTGGAATATGAGGGATATCATAGACTGAGCCGGCTCCCAAGGACATGGAGCATTTTGCAGACTATCCATTCCGTAGCCTTTGATTAGTCTTCCCCTTCCCTTCAGGCCTCCTTTGTTGTCCTCCCTGGTGATCCCTTTGGCCCTMCCTTCCAATGACTGATTACTCACAGAGTTGGTAGAAGATATGCAACAGTTCATGGGCCATGATGCTACCAGCAGCACCAAAGTTCACAGCTCTAAAAAAGATAAAATCTGGTTTTACTTGCAGAATCCTTCAAAAGTATTCACTCCAATTTTCCAACTCCAAGTCTCATCCATCCTAATACCCGTTAATCCCTCTTGAGATCTCCCACCAAAAGACTCACCTTCAGAGAATGGTCCATACCTGGGGTAGCCAGGGTGGAAGAATGGAGGTTGGAGAAGGCCAGCAGGGAAGACYACCACGTGGTCAGGTATTGAATAGTAGGCATTGACCCCCCAGGGAGATTGCTGCCATCTGCATGAAGAATACACACAAACACAGTTCCATCATTTACTGTCTATGCAAGGCACATCCAGTCTCTCCCAACTATCATCATGGACTTGTTTCTGTTATCACTGTTCTTAGCCCATCTCTAGGATCTCATACCAGATCTCATCATCTGTTCTCATACCTGTGGTAGGGGAAAGGCTGCAAGAAGCTCCGAACATTTCTGGCCCGGAGAGATCGTACACAGCTCAAGAAAGATTGAAGGAAACTGGGACCAAGTTGTATCTGGGGAAGAAGCAGCAGGCCATTTGATGCACAGCGATGTATACAGATAGATGGTACTGGGCACATTTACTCCTAAACAGGTAATCCCTGACATACATGCTACCACACTCTGTAATATCACCTCATGTTGGTACAAAATTCACAGGAATCACCATGCAGATAAACATAGACATATCACAGAATGCATGTGTGTACGTGTGTGTATGTAAACATGAGTGCTCTAGAAAGTTTCAATGTTTTGCCTGTAAGATTACCCAGCATGGGKGTAAAGAKGAGGTTGTCTTAAAATTGCACACAGAAAATAGATYGCTTTGCAGACTCAGTTGGGTCAGGAGAGTAAGAAACCAAGGGCATAAGAGACACTGAGAAGAACAAAGACCCACATCACTATATTCCTGTGTGGTCATCTCAGGCTTCAGGGCCTGTTTTGGTGCACCCATCTCCACCTGCAGCCGGGTAAGCTGGAAAGAGACACAGAAATTTGTAAGCTGCCAGCATTCCCTCATAAATCCTCATGAGTCATTAACACTATCACCCAGATATGTGATCTGTACCCACTTCTCTCCCTTCCATCCTAGTTTCTTCACCCAGTGATCAACTATCTCTTAAATGGCTTCAAGCTGCCCTGTAATCATCCTGACATTACCTTGTTCAAGGCCTCTTTCCGGGTCTCCTCACTTATCCAGGAAAGCTTTTTGAGGCGTATGATGACAGCATCCTTTATCTCAGCAAATAATTCCATGGCCTATGGGATGTGGGCAGGAAAAGGAAAAAAGTGTAAGGATTAGTCTGTCCCTGGTCCTTTGATAATCTGTAAAGAGACCTTGGCCCTACTGGGCGCCAAGAGCTGTCAGAGAAAGGAGAAGGGCTCACAAAAGAGGGTTTGTTCCCCAGATTACCACAAATATCCAAAGTATAAAGATTTGTGGGGTTACTAGTACAGTGTCAAGCTCAGAAAGTGTAGTTAGTTCATTGTCCCAAGAAGGGACCATAACAGTGCTTTTGCCATTGTGATAGCTGAGACTGATGGCTATTTTCATTTGGGTCCAACAATTTTCCCAGAAAGTAGAGAGTATGGGCAACTACTGTTTCTGTCTCTGTTTTCAGGACTTTTGTTTTCATACCTTCCCACTTAAGTCATACTTCTTCTAAGTTCCTTAGCTTCCCAGCAAGTTGCAGTCTCCACAGCTATACAGCCTGAACTTTACACCTCCTTAATTTGCAATTGCTCTTTGTCTTAGAACATTCTTTCCAGATGGAAGGAGTTGGGTAACAGAATGAGACATGACTCTGGCTTCAGACTGCCTGAGTTCAAATTTTGACTGCTGTTCGGTGACTCCATGAAGTTAAATAACTCATTTAACTGCTCTTGGTTCAATCCTCTCTTCCATTAAATCAGGAAAATAATTATAATTAAACAAATTACATGTAAAATGCTTATAAGTTCCCCACTCATTCAGAAGTTGCTTGTTTGTTCTCTAAGAGATTATGTCATCCTGTGCTTACGGTATATCATGTGCTGTGCAAAACTCTTAGACAAACAGGGAGATAGCCTTAAAGGTCAAGGAGTTTGATTTTTTTTTAATTTTTCTATTTATGGTTGAAGAAACACAATACCAGGAAAGTCCAGTGAGGTGTTTAAATTAATTCATGTTGGGGATACTTTGTGTCCTGTGCCTGAATTGCACTTGCCCAAGGGACTGAGCAGGTCAAAAGGTTCTCTCTTAGTTGACTTTCCTTTCTACCCGATTCCTGCTTTGCACACCACAAAGGACGACACACTTCACAGAACTAGGGCAAGGTATATTGGATGGAAAGGGTAGAGGGTTGCAGGTGGGGTCAGCTCTCACATACAGCTCTTCGAATGCTTGGGCCGAAAGCTTCATGAACAAACAGAGCTGCCAGGGTAGGCTCAAAAAAGGTTCCTGTCTGTTCCACACACTTCATCCATCGAGGGTGGGCTGGCTGCAAAACAGACAAATGTGAGTGACATCTTTCCAGGCCTCTGCTTTTATCACATCCCAGTGCCAGTTATCCAGATGTTTTCTTTGATAACTTTTTTTAAATTTTTTATTTCCAAGGTCTAGGAAAATGACTCAGGCRCTAAAGTGTCTGCTGCACAAATACAAAGACCTAAATTCAGGATCCCAAAACCAATATTAAAAAGTCAGGTCTGGAGGCTCATGCCTACAGGAGGGAGGAGAAGCTGACTGGTTGCCAGCCTGCCTATCTGAACCAATTAGTTTTAGGATTAGTGAGAGAACTGCCTCAAAAACTAAAGGTGGAGAGTGATAATAAGAAAGATACCTGATGAGGTCTCCATATGCACACAAAAGTG
>BDUI01001506.1:146884-159517 GCA_002335545.1 Apodemus speciosus
AAAAAAAATTACCATATTCAAATAAACTATGACTTATTGTCACAAAACTGCTTTTTCAAGCTGGGCAGTGGTGGTGCACACCTTTAATCCCAGCACTTGGGAGGCAGAGGCAGGTGGATTTCTGAGTTTGAGGCCAGCTTGGTCTACATACAGAGTGGTCTACAGGACAGCCAGGGCTACACAGAGAAACCCTGTCTTGAAAAAAACAAAACAAACAAACAAACAAAAAACTGTTCTTTCTTTTAAAGCTAGATCTCACTAAGTATCCATGGTTAGCCTGGAACTTATTATTTAAACCAGGATGACCTAGAATTAAAAGAAATCTGCTTGCCTATGACTCCCAGTGGTGGGATAAAGGTGTGCACCACCAGACCAAACTACATCATCACTTTTGTAAACATGCTTTAAAGGAATGCAGTAGTGAGTGGCAGGTTGGAGCAGAGGTTTGGGATCTCTTCCGGCTCTGTAGTGTATTTCAGATAAAGACATACTTAATCTGTGCTGCTTTGAGTACCTCATCAATAAAAAGTGGGATGGTTAACTGTATAATCCGCTTCTTGTTTTAAAGATGGACAGTGGGACCTGTCAAACTATCACCTTTTAGACCTCGGACGTCCTCATCATTCTGTACGATGCATGACTGTGGTGCATGACAAAGTTTGGTGCGGCTATAGGAACAAAGTCTATGTGGTTCACCCAAAGGCTATGAAGATAGAGGCAAGTTAACCTATACTTTGGGTGCATCCTGGATTGGTATTCCCGAGAGACTCTCCTAGGTCTGTGTTTAAAGGGCACTTCAGATGGAGCTTTGGATGCCTTAGCTTTCTCTGTTCCTTTACTTATCATTTTGGGCTATGAGCTTAGGAAATGATGGGGTTTTGTTTTTGTTCTTTGATTGGTTTGATTGTTTTTGGTTCTATTTTATTTTGTTTTTAAGGACAGASGATTCACACATAAAGGTTTGTATGTATTTGTGTATGWATTTTATTTGAGTATGTGTTTTTTGAGACAAAGTCTTATCTACATAGCCCTGGCTATCCTGGAACTCTCTATGTAGACCATGCTGACCTCAGAGATCCGCTTGCTTCTGCCTTCTGAGTGCTGAGATTATATGTGCAACATCATGCTGGTTGAATATGTAGTTCTTGATATGAGTGATACAATGATTGGTTGAGAGGATTCATAAGTTCCTTTGCCTCTACTCCATATGTATTCAGAATCATCTGCATATRTATCACAAGTTGGGAAATTACATTACAGTGAAAAGTTTTATAAAAACAAGATTTTAAATTTTGGTCACAATGTATTTATTCATTCTTACTATCTTAAAAAAATTAATAGTAGGCAAGTTTCAAGGTGAGACGTATTTCTTCCTGCCCCGTGTCTCATTTTCTTCTGAGGAATCTCCCAGTTACTTCTAGATATGACAGCACCCTCCTCTAACTCTAGCACTCTCAGGGCTAAGGTAGCCTAGGCTATATAGCAAGCCTTTGACTCCGCAGCCACCCCTTCTGTCACCCCTTCCCACAGGTAACCATTTGGTATTTACTTTTCGTGGCTGTTCCTTATACAACAACCTGGGTTCCTTTTAGTTTAGTTACCCATAGGATCTTACTTCTCATGGCTCTGTAACAACGCCAAATCCTGACATCACTTCTCTGAGCACCATAATAGCCTGGATGGCCAGGGTTGCTTGTTTAAGGTAATCAGTCCCCTGCACAGTGCTGAAGCCCGACTCCACTTGGTTCTGTTGTTGTCTCACTATTGAGCCACAGTCTCACTCTGGCCATGAACTCACAGCAGGTCTCCTGCCTCAGACTTCCAAGTGCTAGGATTACTGGTGTTAGCCACCGTGCCCAACTACTATTTGGTCCTTTGCTTATGGGAGCTACGGGGGCTTTGCATTCTGTGGTGGAAGAACTTATGGGAGAACAGTCATACAAGATAAGCAAATTTAGGGCCCTTTAATAAACAGTCTTCAGATTGTTGTGCAGATTAGCGTTTTTTTTTTAAAAAAAAAATTTTATGTGCTTTGGTATTTTGCCTCCCATGTATGTCTGTATTGAGAATTTTGGATCCCCTGGAACTGGAGTTACAGACAGTTGTGAGCTGCCAAGTAGGTGCTAGGAACTGAACCCAGCAGACAGTACTCTTAACCACTGAGCCAGCTCCAGATTAGTAGGTTTTAAATGACTTCCTATGAGACAAAAGTAATTTCCTTAATCAGGTGTGGTGGAAGCATGCCTTTAGCCCCTGCACTGGAGAGAGAGAAGCACAGGCAGATCTCTGAGTTCAAGCCCAGCCTGGTCTACATACAGTACGAGTTCTAAAACATTCAGGGCTACACAAGGAAACCTTGTCCTAAAAACAAAACAAACATTAATTTCATTATTTAACATCTCTTCTAGAAATCATTTGATGCACACCCCAGGAAGGAGAGCCAAGTACGGCAGCTTGCATGGGTGGGTGATGGTGTGTGGGTCTCCATTCGTTTGGATTCCACGCTCCGCCTCTATCATGCACACACATACCAACATCTCCAGGATGTGGACATTGAGCCTTATGTAAGCAAAATGTTAGGTAAGCTTCCAAAATGTTTTCTTTTTGAAAATCAGTGGGAGTGCTTTATTTTGGTTTCTTTATGCAGTGTTGTGGCACCAACTCAGGGCCTTGTGTATACTGAGCAGATGGTCTACAACTAGGGTACACCTTCACTCTCCTCTAATACTCTGAGTCACTGAATACGTTACCACATGAATAGTTAGTTCACTGTCATCACTGCAAGTATCAGATAGATGTGCCAATGAATAGCGTGGTTCTTGACTAGGAACTGGTGTTTTGTTTGTTTGTTTTCTTTTCTCTCCTCCTTATTCCTTACATCTTTTGATGACCTGGAAYTCTGTTAAATTTGAAACTACTTAAAGTCAAATGCTTTATCTTGACTATTACCCTTAGGTCAGGTTCCTGTCCTTTTCCCCATTTGACAACTTTGTCTCCCATCTTGTCTTCTTTCTACACTATTCTGTTCTCTACATAGTAAATAATGTGCAGACATATTTTGATGCACTTTGACTCTAGCCTTTAGGCTAAGTGACATTTGGGTTACCACGAGGAGACCTTCCATAGTCTAGACTAGTTTCCCTTCTCAGTCTACCCATATTGACAGGTTTCCTCCATTTCCGGGCCTTCACATGTACTGTGATCCTCACATGTAATGTATGCCTTCACATGTACTGTGTATCCTCACATGTAATGTCTGCCTTCACATGTACCACGTACCCTCACATACACTGTGTACCCTCTCATTTACTATGTGCCTTCATATGTACTGCGTACCCTCACATGTACTGTCTATCTTGTATGTACCACGTACTTGTTGGGGGAAATATTAAAAAGTTGAACCAGCTCATTCCCGTGCTTGTGCCTCTCCCCTGACTACCTATGCACTGGCAGGAAATGGCTGACCTGTTTTTATCTCGTGGAGATTCTGACTCTGAACTCCACAGTCTCTCCACCCAGCTCGCTAGGTTCCCAATGGCGAGTCGCTACCATGCCGTTCCAGTGCTTCAAATCCCCCACGGCCTTTGTGGTGCACTTCTTGCAAACCCACACTTGGCTGCCATACTTTTGTCTCTTGAACCCTGATGACCCACAGCATGAAGAAAAATGCAATACAAACTTGGTTCAGAAACAATGGTAACTCAATTTCCGGGCCCAACTACTAAAACCTAGTCTTGTGAGCCTTATTAAACTCTGATCCCTCCGGTGACTTTTCCTTGCAGATCCGTCATGATACTAGGACACTCTAGCAGCTACATCTTACCCTCTCCTGTTTCAGTTCCAAAAGGAACTCTCTGCTGATTCCTCTCTCCTTTGGTCCAACCTGGAAGTCCCACCTACTCGCCCAGCCCATCCACAACACGTATTATGTGCCTTCACATGTGCTGTGTATCCTCCACCTTGAAAGTTTTTCTTGGTCTTTGTTTACTTACTCTCAGGTTCTTGTGTCGTATTGAAGAGGGACCTTTATTTAGGTCCTATATTTAAAGAAGAAAAAAAAAAAAACAAAAAAGGAAAGACAGAGTCTCACTGTAGCTCAGGTTAGCCTCAAACTCACCAATACTTTTCTTCCTCTGCCCCTGGCCCTGGCCCTGCCTCATGAGCTGGGATGAAAGGTGTGTGTTACCACACCCAGCTGTCCGTTTTCATAGGTTTAACAATAGTGTGATTGCATCCATATTAATATGATTTCTGTTCCTACCTATAGACAGAACAGGAAAGACAGGGACAATCTCTGCTCTTATTCCCTACTGTGCTTTCTTTCTTTCTTTTTTTTTTTTTAAACATCAAATACAGTGCTCTGTAACTACTAGAGATATTAGAAAAAGACACCTTTCCTAAGGAAAGGTCGATTTCTCTCAATAATTCTTCCCCTCTTTTGGTCATTGACCACAGAGAAGCTGACTGTYTGTATATTCTTTCCATAGAGTCAAGTTTAGAATTGTACTTTGACTCTTGGTTAAAGATTCCTAGCTTAAAGCTGGAGAAATGGCTCAGTATTTAGGAATATTTAAGCATTCGCTGATCTTGCAGAGGACCTGGGTTTGATCCCCACTTAGCAGTTCAGCAAGCATCCTTAACTTCAGTTCTAGGGGACCTGATGCCTGTTTGTAACTTCAGCTGGTACCAGGCATGTGACTGACGTACATACATGTATGCAGGCATAACACTCCTATATAAAATGAATCATTAAAGAGACATTTTTCTTTAAAAATTGCTAGCTTAGGCTGAATGGGAATTAAGATTGCTTCTCACATTGCTTATGTGATCAGGGCTGCAATTCCTTCAGTCACTGATGTTTGTCTCAAATGTTTCCTGAAAGTGAGAGCAATTACAAAAATTGTCTTAAAATATAAAAACCTGGAGCTGGAGAGATGGCTCAGAGATTAAGAGCATTGACTGACTGCTCTTCTAGAGGTCCTGAGTTCAATTCCCAGCAACCACATGGTGGTTCACAACCATCTGTAATAGGATTTGATGCCCTCTTCTGGAGTGTCTGAGGACAGCTATGGTGTACTCATACATAAAATAAATACTACACACACACACACACACACACACACACACACACACACACACACTCATACTTGTTTGTTCTTCCTAAGTTTTATATGATATCCTACTACTCCTAAAACTGATGTAGAGCCTAAGTCTGTAAACAAGAAAAAAGGTTATGTTTTGTTAGCAAAGATTGACTTTTATACATATAAAGAAATTTAAAGCAAATTGGGAACCTTTTCCATTTAGAAAATCAAATGACATTTGATTCCCCAATCTAGCAAACCCCAACTCTTGGTTGTTGTTACTTTCCTGTGTCTAATATTTGGTTTTGCTTTGAGTTTGTAGAGCCCTTAATTGAGATTTTTTTTTTTTTTGTATTTTCTTTCTAGTTGATTAAGTAATGCCAGCCATGTGTAGAATTTTCTTTTTCCATTAGCCTTGACTTGTCAAACAATATAACCAATAAGAGTTTGCTTTGAGCTGAACATGGTGGTACCTACCCACAGCCCCACTACTCCATTATAATCACACCATTTGTGAGGTAAAGGCAGAAGGATCACAAGTTCGGTGTTATCCTTGGCTACATAGTTAGTTCAGAGCCATTCTAGACAGCACACACACACACACACACACACACACACCTTTCCAACACTTTTTTCTTTGTTTATTTGTTCTTTTTAAACTAGAGACTCCTGGGGATTTAGAATCTTGCTCTAGTTTCTCTAAATCTGCCCTTCCTCTCCCTGCCCCACAGGTACTGGGAAACTGGGTTTCTCTTTCGTGAGGATAACAGCTCTTATGGTGTCTTGCAATCGTTTGTGGGTGGGGACTGGAAACGGTGTCATTATCTCCATCCCACTGACAGAAAGTAAGTATATTTTAAAATAACTGTCACATGTCAAAGAACTACAGGAAATTATTGTATCCAGAATTCAGACTAAAGGAATTGTTTAGATTTTGGCAAATCTGTGACAACACTGAAATCCGTTTACAAACTACAGAGTCACCTTGTAAGTATGCAGACTATTGTCCATAGTTTTCCATGGGAGGAAGCCCTTTTCTCAATTCAGGAGTCATACCCTATTTCATCTTTGATGTAAAAGGTCCATTTCTCCTGAGCTTTATTATACCAGTATTCAGAAACACTGCATTTCATTCATCATAGTTTTAACTCACTCTGGCTAATGGTTGTGGCTATTCCATTTGTTGTATTTGAGATTTTTTTTTAAAAATCTTGTGGGAAAAATCTGAGATCACTGACTCTCCTCATATTGAAGACAGACTGGCTGTTTGAAAGGAATTGGCTTTATTATTTTAGAGAAGAGAATGTATCTTGTATGTTCCTCATATGTATCCCATTACACTGATCACTGATCATCCACTAAGTGTTTTTGTGTTACAAAATGCACAGGCAAGGAGTAGTTTGGGGCAGGAGGCATGCTCTAAGTCCATCAAAGAAGT
The DNA here is from genome assembly GCA_002335545.1 of Apodemus speciosus. Taxonomy (NCBI): domain Eukaryota; kingdom Metazoa; phylum Chordata; class Mammalia; order Rodentia; family Muridae; genus Apodemus; species Apodemus speciosus. The sequence continues at coordinate 153,407 of BDUI01001506.1, forward strand.
CAGCAAATTCCCTAGTTCAACGGAAGGGAGGAAAGAGCACCAGAAGGCGGACTTGGAGCCCTTAAGGGCTCTATGTTCTCAGTCCCTCCTTGGTTTTTGTGCAGTTACTTACAGGTCTACATGTTCAAAGCACTTCTTAAACCCAAGACATTCCAAGATGTCTAAATTACCTTTTTGCCTTAAAAGAGGGTTGCATTTAGCTTAATTATTTAAAGGTGGTTTCTTTTTGGTAGACTGCGACAAAGGAATTGTAGTATATACTCCACATCAATTCTTAGGGGTTTGATTCTGTTTCGCTGGAATGGCTTCATAAAATTATAATAAATCAAATCATCTTTTGAGCAAAGGTATTTGTAGAGGCCTTGGTAAGAACGGTCCATTCTTTGGCGCTCTGCCAGGCTGGCATGATTTAGTAGGGCCACGTAGAAGAGGCTTAGTGTGGCTCACAGTAATGCTTCTCCTTCCTGTCGTGCACCTCCCCATGTCCCCCTTTCCTCCTCTCTCACTTTAGCCGTAATCCTCCACCAGGGACGTTTACTGGGGCTGAGGGGTAAGTGCAGATCCAGATCCAAACTTCTTCCTGGAGCCACTCTGAGGCTGTCTCCTCGTCTCTAGAGCACCCTCTCGAATGCTGTTCAGTGTCACCTACTTGCAGTCACTGCATTGCAGCAGAATTTGTTTTTGTTTTTTTCCTTTAAACGTTTGTTACATAGCCACCAACTGCTCAGCAGCTTAGTCTACTGATCATCTTTTGTTGCAGCTAAACTTTCTTTCAGACTTGGTTTTCCTTCCAATAAAAACATGAAACATCTCTTAAAGCTGTCATTAATCTGCATTATTTACTCTATTATCAGTCATGTTTTTTTCATTCACTTACCCATGGAATCAGGGGTATTTTGTAAGTTTGGCTTATAGGAATCTAGCAAACTGCCAGGCAAGTGTCTTTGTGGGATTCTTTTAAGCAAAGCTTCCCTGCTCCTTACCATGGGAGGAAAATTGGAAGATGAACTATAAAGATCATAGTTAAGAACATACCTTTGTACTATAGTCCTTTTAATAAGGACTAAAAACAAAACTAAGCAGATTTAACTATGATTCAATTTTGTTTTGTTTATTATAATGGTTTCCCTCAACTTAATAGAATCTTAGTCATTGCTAGACTGGCAAAATCCCCTACTCCATTACTGAAGTACTTAAAAATAACTAGCATGCTGTCTCTCTCCAGCTTTGCCTTGAGCTGGCGTTGCTGCACTTACGTTATCTCAACCGGCTATAGCTCTTAGATAATATCCTAAGGATTAACCAGTAACCTCTTGCACCAGTACTAGTTTCCAGAGGAAAATACTTGGTATTTGGTTTTCTGTTGCAGCAAATAAAACCTCAGGGACTCCAGGTAACCGTCCTGGAAGTGTAATTCGTGTATATGGTGATGAGAACAGTGATAAAGTGACTCCAGGGACATTTATACCCTACTGTTCAATGGCACACGCACAGCTTTGTTTCCATGGGCACCGGGATGCTGTGAAATTCTTTGTGGCAGTTCCAGGTGAGTAAGATCATTCTGTTGACGTATCCATGTAATTGCGTCTGTCTTCCTTGTGTGTTACCACCCCCTCCAAACACTAAATTACTAGAATTTCCCACAATTTCAATATAATACCTAAGGATGCTCTATAAAGGAGATGTGATTGGAGTAAAATCACTATCCAAGTAAGATTACTTGGATAAAGTTATTTTGCAACCTCTCCTCTATTCCCTAAAACAGATATTTTGGAGGTATTGCTTAGTTTTGAAAATCAATGGTAATATTTTGTCACAGTATATTATTCAAAGTCATTCTTGGCCACATAGTGAGTTTAAAGCCAGCCTGAAACACCACAGTTCACCTAGACAGCAAAGACTAGTTTGGAGCCTACTGAGTAGCCCATGTTGCCTTTAAATTCTCAATACCTCTAATCAGCCTCCTGGGTGCTAGAATTACAGATGTGCTTCCCCGTATTGCGTGCGTGCGTGCCTGTGTGTGTGTGTGTGTGTGTGTGTGTGTGTGTGTGTGTGTGTGTGTGTGTGTGTTATGCATTTATGCATTCATGTGTGAAGGCTGAAGTCAACGAATGTCAGGTGCCTTCCTCAAATGTTCTCCACCATATTTTTTAGAGTCCTATACTGAATCCAGAACTCACTGATTAGCTAAACTACCTGGTCAGTGAATTCCAGGGATCACCTGTTTACACACGCACACCTGCACCCTAGCACCAGTATCCCACTTGCCCACCTTGCCCATCTTTTTATATATATTCTAGAGATCTAAACTCAAGTCTTCAATTGTGTATCAAGGCCTGTACCAACTGAGCCACCCCACCCCCCAATGTTGTACCTTCTTATTGTATATGTGGACTTCTTATTGTATATGTGGACTTTTCTTTTAGAGTATTATATCTAAAAGTGGAACTAATAATATTGTTATTTGTTATAGGCCAATTAGCCTGAAGGATGAAGTTGTTGTATTAGGTTCATTGTGAATGGTTTGCCTTTTATTGCAGACTCTACTGTAGACGTTGTTTCTAGCAGGCTTAATGGATTCCAGAATAAGCTTGAGTAATGCAGTAATGAAGCCCTGTGAGGATCCAGCACACTACCCCATCCACTTTCAATTAAAAACGTAAATTTATAGTGCATCACATCATAAGACAGTGTCCTGCTAGTCCCCAGAGGCGTGCAGTCTGTGAGATTTGACCAAAGGACAGCAGATGCTGAAAAGGAAAAAAGTATCTCCCAGTCAGAGCTTTCTTTGTCCCTCTCTCTCACACACTCACACACCCACAGTTCTGGGGACTGGACATTGTTCCTCACACATGCTAGGCAGACTCTCTGCTTCTGAGCTACACCCCGGCCCACGGCCAGAGCTCTCTAAGAGGAATGTCTTGGAGACTATTCAGTTGTTCATATTGTGAATAATATGTAAAGGTTTCTCTCTTCTATGACATTTCATACTCAAATTCTATCTTAGAATTTGAACTTTAGAACAAATGACACATTTAACAACAATTTTATTTGCAGACTCTTAAGTTAGAAATAAGACATTTCTTAACTGTGAAGAAAAGGACATAAATTTGAAATGTATTTAAAATATTATCATATTATTTACTTTTCTATTATTATAATAAAATACCATGACAAAGGCAACTTAGAGAAGAGTTCCAGAGCATTGGAGTCCATAATAATAGGGACGGTGTGACATCAGGAAGCTGAGAAATCACATATCTCAGCGGGACATGCGTGTCCCACTGAACTTGGAAGATTCCTGTTTACTTTATAATTGGTTTACTCAAGGTACCAGTGTTCCTAGTACCTTGATGTATAGTGTGTGTGTGTGTGTGTGTGTGTGTGTGTGTGTGTTTGTATTTTAAATACTTACTTTTTTGAGGCAAGATTTCACTGTGCATCCTTGGCCAGCCTCAAACTCATTACCTGGAGTAGGCTTCATTACCTTCAACTCACAGAAATCCTCCTGCCTCTGCCTCCTGAGCCCTCAGGATGGCAGTCAGGATGCTGTATAGCTTAACTTTATTTTGAATCAAGATTTCTGTAGCCTACACTGCCTTGAACTCAGGACCATCCTCCTGCACACTTCCTAGCACTTCAGTTGCATTCAGGAATCAATCATGCGATTTATTTAACTTTAAAAAGGTATAGAAAAATAGCATTGCCTATCTGCATCTGTGATGAGTGAGATTCACTGTTGTGTTTCTGTGTAAAATAGGTCAGGTCATTAGCCCACACGGTAGCAGTGGTGGAGCAGATCTAACAGCTGACAAGGCGGGGTCATCTGCCCAGGAGCCCAGTAGCCAGACGCCCTTAAAGTCCATGCTCGTCATCAGTGGAGGAGAAGGCTACATTGACTTCCGGATGGGTGAGTCTGCTTCCAGGAGGCCAGGTCCACTGTGCTCTGTGAGCTGGGTTTTCACTCAAGGTGAATAAGAAATCACTCTGATAATGACTTATAAGTTCTTTTGGAATCTTACTTGGAGAAGGATTTTTGTGTGTTTTTCTGCCTCTACATGTATATGTGTGTGTGTTTCTTTCACACACGCACACGCACATGCACACACACACAAATAATTATTTAAAAGAGCATTATAAATTGCCAAAGGCCCATGTTAAGGTTTGTGTGAAGAACTGAAGTATTATATGGCCTTGAGCAAACTATCCACCCTCAAAGAACCTTTTTTCTCATCCACAAAATAAATAAAATACTTCATAAAACTTGATGTCAAAATTATTTTATCTGTTCACTTTCTCACCTTGTACCTGTCAGCCTTAAAATTAATATGTGCAAACAAATCAGTCACTTGTTCCCTTTTAATAGGTTTTTTTTTTTTTTTTTTTTTTTTTTTTAAGATGAGGTCTATCGTTCTGTCCTGGAACTGGCTATGTGATCAGGCTGACCTCAAATTCACAGAGCTCTGCCTGCGTCTCCCTTCCAAGCACTGGGATTAAATACTTTCTTCCTTCCAGTAGGTTATATAGACCAGTACAGAGCTAAGGTTGTAAAAAGGTGGTTAYGCTACTGTAAATGGCCTGGTGGAGAGTTGTTAGTTCTTCCCATGGTGGGAAGACAAGGTAGAGAAGACATGATGCTTAACCAGAGTCCACATCAGATGGCAGAATCTAAAGGAGGGTTAGCACTTCCTGATTTAAAAAAAAAATAGCTCAGCTGAGGTGGTTCTGTTTCATTTGCTTCTTGTGTAGGTTTGTTTGTTTTCTAATGTTGGGTTATTGAAACTAGGACGTCATACATGTTAGACAAATGTTTTACCACTGAACATATCATATACACACAGTTTGACTAAAGATTTTAAAGATTAAAGCCATCTTAAAGAAAAATCGTTTAAAAAGATGAAAGCAGAGAGTATAAATTTCTTATCTAGAAAGGAAGGTGAGACGAGCTATGGGCAACCTTCATATACTGTGTATACTTGTATTTAGACGGAAGGAAAAAAGAAACAGAAAGTATTTCCCCAAGTATCTTAGTTAGGGTTTCTATTGCTGTGCAAGACACCATGACCACAGCAACTGTTATAAAAGAAAGCATTTAATTGGAGCTGGTTTACTGTTCAGASGTTTAGTCCATTACCATCATGGTGGGAGCATGACGATGCACACAGATTTTCGCTGCTGGAGAAGTAGCTGAGAGTTCTTATCAGTAGTCAGCAGCCGCCGGATCTGGCTTAAGCATCTAAAACCTCAAACAAGACCACACTTCCAATAAGGCCACTCCCTGTGAATCTGGGGGGTGGGGGGGGTGAGGATTTTCATTCAGAGCACTACAAGTAAAGTTTGCATTTATCTTTTAGGCAAAAGAGAATTGCTGAACTTGACGTGGAGGAGCAATGTGGTTAGATTTGGGAAGACGATATTTAAGTTCAAGGCAAGAGACGTGGAACTGAGTGAGGAAAATGGATATCTGAGTCAGCTGGTAATGGTAGAGAGAGAGTAGCATGAGGAGGGTCCTGAGCTAGGAGTCGTGTGTTCACTCCGAGCACTACCTAAATGGAAGCCGCCAGAAACCAGGGAAGGAAAAGGAGTACAAATGTCTGCTTGCTAAAAGGAAGCACACTAGTCTAAACACAAACATCCTAGTAACTTAATGAAGTCTCAGACAGAAGAGAATACACAAGGAAGTCTATCAGAGTAGAAAATGCAGGGTCCATCAGTGGCATTATACCACATGTGGTCAGTATAAACCAGAACGTGAAAGTTGAAGGCTCATGCATACTTCTCTGAGAAAGAAATATTAATGTAAAGTTAATGTAAAGTTTAGAGATTGATGCCAGCAAGAACAGAAGATTTTTAAAGCATTTCAAGTAAGTAACTACTGGCACAGGAATGTTTTATGGAAAGAATTGTAGGGACTCTCCTTAGCTAGGGTGATGATAGCTTTCTCTTGGAGTGCTATGTGGCTGTTGGAATCATGGCAGTCGGATCTTGCAATTTTCCACCTCCACTAAATGTTTTCCATTGCATAGTCTGCAAATAGCATAAAAATTGCTTAACCAGGTTTGACAATATCTCTAGTAATTCAGACTGGAAAATACACTTGTTTTTTTTTTT